>CALNHX010012912.1:0-21501 GCA_940337035.1 Agriotes lineatus
AGAACTGTCGACTGTAATCCCCCGACATCAATTTGGATTTCGCGAAAATCACTCAACTATCCACCAAACAAATAGAATTGTAAATACTATTGCTAAAAGCTTGGAAGAGAAGAAATACTGCACGACAGCGTTCCTCGATGTATCTCAAGCTTTTGATAGAGTATCGTATGCAGGACTGCTGTACAAGCTAAAACAATTACTCCCAAGCCCATATTACTCAATCCTACGATCTTACCTATCCGACCGCTACTACTCAGTGAAGTACATGAACACACTTACCGAGTATTATTCCATCAACTCCGGTGTCCCGCAAGTCAGTGTGTTGGGGCCGATCCTTTATCTCCTGTTTACGTCTGACATACCAGAAACAGACAACACCCTAATTTCCACATTTGCTGAGGACACTGCCATCTTATCTGTTCACGAATATCCAAATTTAGCCAGCGAACGCCTCCAAGAACACTTAAACCTTGTCGACGAATGGTTAAATCGATGGCGAATATACATCAACAAAAGCAAATCTACGCAAGTTACCTTCACCACCAAAACCACCACATGTCCGCCAGTTAATATCGATGGTGCCCACATCCCTGTGAAGAAAGAAGTGAAATATTTGGGACTTCACCTAGACCAGAGAGACATGGAGAAAACACATATAGACAAAAAGACAGCAATTAAACATTAAATTTAGGCAGATGTATTGGCTGCTCGGTAGAAGATCATTATTATCAACTGACAACAAACTGCTGCTGTAGAAAACCATACTAAAACCAATATGGACATACGGCATACAGCTATGGGGATGCGCCAAAAAATCCAATATCAACATTATCCAAAGGTTTCAATCCAAGATCATACCCTCAATAATCAACGCACCCTGGTATGTTACCAACCAAACTATCCACGAAGACCTGGGAGTACCTTTTGTGCAGGACGAAATCCACCGATTTTCTGCCAACTATCACGCAAGAACTCACGGACACCCGAATGACCTAGTGGGCCACCTCTCAAACGAAAAAATTCCAAGAAGACTACAGAGAACTTGGCCAACCGATGTATTG
Organism: Agriotes lineatus; assembly: GCA_940337035.1. Lineage (NCBI taxonomy): Eukaryota > Metazoa > Arthropoda > Insecta > Coleoptera > Elateridae > Agriotes > Agriotes lineatus. The sequence goes on from CALNHX010012912.1 coordinate 1,062, forward strand.
TTGCAATAAAACATACTCTCCACGATTATAATACATAAAATAGTACACTTATCTTATATATATTTCTAAAAGTCCTGACTGACTGACTCATCAACGCCCAGCCCAAACCCTTGGACCTAGAAAGCTGAAATTTGGACAGAGGTTCCCTTTATGATGTATACAAGGAATAAGGAAGGATATTTCGAAATTCAACCACTAAAGGGGTAAAATGGGGGTTCCAATTTTGTATGCAAAAATAATATTAAATAGACATTTCGACTTGAAACTTCGTAGGAGTACTCCTAAAAACAAATAAGCAAACACGTATTTCGTGATTTTCCGAAAATCAACCCCTTAGGGGGTGAAATGGGGTAAGTAAGCCTAAAAATCGATATGGGTGTCGTTATTGAGGTTTATTGGGACGTTGATTGCAAAAATAGCATTTATTTTTAAGTCCAAGACGGTGAACATGACATAAGGGAAGAAACGGGACTAGACTGGACGGAACGGGACGGACTGGACGGGACGGGACTGAGCGGGACGGGACTGGACGGGAAGGGAAGGGACGGAACGGGACGGGACGGGACGGGGCAAAGCGGGACGGGGCGGGGCGGGGCGGGACGGACGGGACGGAAAGGGAAGGAAAAAGATGGGATGGAAGGGGAGGGGATGGGATGGAAGAGGAGGGGCGGGACGGGACGGGAAGGGACGGGACTGGACGGGAGGGAAAAGGGCGGGACGGGACGGGAAGGGTCGAGACGGGGCGGGGTGGGGCGGAACATTATTTAATACACAAATAACGAACCTCGCGCGAACGAAGTCGCGGGTAAAAGCTAGTCTGTAATATATATAGGAGTAATATCAATGGATGATTATCTCCTTCAATGTCTTGTACTCTAACAACCCATTTGCTTAATACTCATCCAGAGTAGATGTAAATTTCAATCGATGCCAATAAAAAAAATGTTAATATTTACCTTACACATAGTTTTGTAATTCAACATTATACTATTGCCTAATCTATGAGTGGAATAAGAGAGCCACATTAATTCTAATTTTGTAATAACCATGCCTTCCATATGGACGTAGTTTTTAATACTATTGTATATTAATAATACTATATATAAATCGGCTGCTCCATCGAAAAACACAGTATCCAACATTTTTGTGAAATTGAGCTGAATGTTCATGTGTAGATACTGTGTTGTCCCGCATCTTTCTAGCTAATCAGATTTGAGCTATCTATACTGGTTACCTATTTACAGCTACCCATAAACACAGTATCTACATGAATTTCTTCTGTTCTCCAATTCAAAACACAGCAAGTCATTATAATGCTCAAAAGAACCAAAGATAACACAGTATCTGGTAGTTACTGTGTTTTAGAAAAAACCCTTAGAGCAAACTTTTTTGTCAAAATTCTGTGTATAACACAGTATCTACGAGATACTTTGTTTTGTTGCAGACATGCTCACTCAACGTACCTACATAACCTCAATTTCTGAGTGTTTGTTATTGGTGTGCAGGGCGGTAGGTAATTCATAAATTTTGGTTATTTTTATTGTTTTTGTATTTGTCTAAGTTGTCCAGCATATCTTTTTGATAAAAAAAATCGTGTAGCTATCGTAAAAAAATAATAAAACTGTTCTTGTAAATACTGTGTAGAAAATTAATTTAATCCTCACTTCCGCCCACCCATTGGATTTCAAAACACAGTACCTACATTTTACCATGAAACTTTAGGGTTGCAAGATTTTTGGTCAGACAGTAAAAATGATACCTTAATACAGACTGCAAGTATACGGGATTTAACTTTGGGAATACATGCAGAGTGTGGAGCCATCGATCTAAAGTGTTTCCTTGTTTCCCACAATTTTACTCATTATCACATACTGTGTTATTCGATGGAGCAGCCGAAATGTACAAACATCTATGTAAAAAAATGTAACGGCTAATACGGATGACGACTATACCACCCAAACCGATGTAGATGAATCCAACGAAGATCAAGCCGCGAAACAACCTCACCACAAGATGAAACCAAGATCAGATTCCAATGAAATAACTAGCAATATTGTATTTATAGCTTTGTATATCGCTGTACAAATGCAGTTGTATAGGTTTGCACTAATTACCCAAATATACAAATTTTCATATAATTGTTCACAAAATATAATGTAAAATGTTTAATGTTTTGTTTCTGGTTTCAGAAATAAACAAAATCCTGTATATTCACAACCTTCTATACAAAATCATAGCTGAGGAAATGTACGATATATTTGGAAAATATGACGCAATTCGTGAGATTAGAGTCGGAAATACCCCTGAAACCCGTGGGACTGCCTTCGTGGGGTATGAAGATTTTTTTATGCAAAAAATGTCTGTGATCACCTATCTGGCTTTAATGTCTGCAACCGATACCTGGTTATTTTGTACTATCAGGCCAGCAAAGCTTTCACGAAAACCGATATTGAAAAGAAACGGGAATAACTTGAAAAAATTATATCCAAATACGGAATTAATACATAAGCTTCTTTTGTATTGCTTTTGATTATATTGTAACATATGGTTTACATTTAGGATAAGTTAGCTGTTATTATGTATTTACGTAGCAATTGTTATTGTTGGGTATTTCGTCTGAAGTGGTCGTGGCCATCGTCATTTTCGTCAGATTCCCAATCGCTTTCGTTTTGTTCAGCTACATGCAATTCTGAGCATTTCTCGAGCATATCCCCGGTGATAGTTGCTCATTTAATGGTAAGTGGCGTTGTCGACGTAGTGCGCCAAACCCTTGCTACTACCCACATTTTCGTTTCTTAATCCCAACTATTCGCTCAGCAGCAGTCGATTTTGTGACCGGTTCCCCTCTTCGCTAGGAGCGTGGCTATCCGACCACACATAGTTCCATTTTATTTAATAGAAATAATTTTTGAACTGCTTTGATTTGAAAACTTTACGAGAACGTTATTTTATATATTAACGACTTAGGAAAAAGTTCTTATCAACTTACCTAATACTACACCTTGCAATTGTTGATAAAATAAAAAATAATATGTGAACGAAGTACACATATAACTGAGAATTGTTATTCCTAGATTAAAATATAAACGTCAGCAATCAATTTTACTGTGTTTCTTTTAGTTTCACACTTTAGCCTATGACGAATATGCGGTTGGCTTGTATAGTACTCAGCATAGGTTGGAGAAAACGCATTATCACACATTTCTGTCTATTGTAGCAAATCCTGGACGTGGCAACTCCATATTCTCATTAACTGGTTACTGGTTTTGGCATAATACTCCAGCAACTAGCATTGCTCTAGCAGTGCCATTCTTCCGTGATTATCCTTGATTTGCGGAGGATGGAGATGCTGATAAACTAACACATTTACCATATTTTATCCGATTAGCTCTACGCCAATACAAATTACTACCGTCAGCCTTCTATCAATCTTTTTGGCGGTCTACCCGGGGGGGGGGGGCTTTTTTAGCGGGACAGCGTCTACGCCGCCCCGATTACCAAAAATTGCCCGCCCGAGCTTGAAAATACTCAATACGCAAAAATTAGCCCGATCGTATAATGCAATCGAAAGGGCCTTCGTCTTGAGGAACCGCGTTATTGATCTCAAATCCTTGTGTAACCATAAATGGCAGACTAATCTGTTGATTTCTATTCGTACCAGTATTTGTTGACGTGTTTTCCCCAATTAACGGTATGCTCTACTTCACACATTTTTCTGATATCGCTGTTTGAAGTACGATATCCCAACGTTTGCCAGCTATTGCTCTTAAAGTTTTCATTTCCGCTGTTCTTAAAGTCTGTTTGCTTTTTTGTGTTTCGGTTCTTATAGGTCTTATACATGTTTTATATACAGTATATATATATATTAGTCTTACTCTTGATGTTCATGTATTTGTTCGTCCATATGATATATCTTAAACCGCCTGACAACCATTGCTTTGTTTGTTTGTTCCCTGATTTCTTTGGTTGGATCGCTCTAACTGAGTATTTCGATACCTAGGTATTTGAATTTCAATGGGCTTATTGTCAATTACTAGCACTTTGTCTTGTTTAGCGAGATGTCCACGTTAAACCGTTTGGACGCGAGATAGAACTTGTGTTATTGTCGCTGTAAGTCGTCCTCTGTTTCTGTAGTGATCGCGGCATCATCTGCATAACATACCATGCTAACCTAATTTATAGCCTAGGTTAAGCGATTTTATTTCTTCTATTATAAGGTTAAAAGGGAAAGGACTCAAGCTATCGCTTTGTCTTACTCCAGCCGATGTTGGTATTTCCTTCGTTAATTCTTTTTTGGCTTTATTGTAGTGACGTATATAATATATGAAATTAATAATAAAAACGTGACTACGATAATATATTGAATATACCTTTGTTATGGTACAATTGAAGTATTTTACCGAAGCTTGAGTTTAATATCATTTTCGTTTTAATAAAAAAATTGTATTACTCTTTCACCTGCTCCTGTAAAACTCAGCACTTTGCTTTCAAATTATACTGCAATATGTCAAAACTTACCGTTTTTGAAAATGTTCACAGCAGGAATGATAATGTCTTATCAATTCCAAGGTGCTACAACGGCTAGTTGTTATATTAACAATAAACTCACAAGTAGAACATGTCTTTTTGTGAAGATTTAACATTGAAACTTGCTTATTTAAATATTTTATGTAAGGTATTCAAGGTTTTGATGATTTTAAATACCCCTGTTTAGCTAGTCAGTTATAGTTATATTACAGTCAGATTTAATAAATTCTGAGTTCTTCAGAAAATCCTTCATTGTTGAAACGCCTGCATCCATACACTTTTCGTAAACCGTTTGAATATGTGAGACGCATAATGGAATTGCAACATCTAGTTTCATGGTACGCTCTTTATTCATTGTTTAGTGTTTAATTAGTGTAGGAAACACCATCGGTCCACTTAAAGGAAACCATATTAAACCAGATTTTGCTGGCTGCTGAAGCATACATTAGCTTTGCAAGAAGAGCAGGGCATACTCCACTTGGTAAATCTGATACGTCGTGATCTTTGTCGATCATAATCTTGAACATAGGTAATTCAAGGGTCAACTTGGACCGATCCTCTCGATAATACTGATACATGTGTGTAATGGTGCCTTTCCAGTTGCACGGAAAATGTAAATTTAAAGGGTATTCGTACATGTGATGCGAGCATTCGGTTTAATGCAGCTTTAACTTGTTAAACTCCACATACATGGAGCACCATTGACCCTTGTACAGTCTTTTTGTGGTAATCTAACATTGAAACTTGCTTATTTAAATATTTTATGTAAGGTATTCAAGGTTTTGATGATTTTAAATATCCCTCTTTAGCTCGTCAGTTATAGTTATATTACAGTCAGATTTAATCAATTCTGGGTTCTTCAGAAAGTCCTTGATTGTTGCAACGCCTACATCCATACACTTTTCGTGAATCATTTGAATATGTGAGACGCACAATGGAATTACAACATCAAGTTTCATGGTACGCTCTTTATTCACTACATTGTTTAATGTTTAATTAGTGTAGGAAACACCATCGATCTACTTAAAGGAAACCATATTAAACCAGATTTTTCCTGGCTGCTGAAGCTTACATTGGCTTTGCAAGAAGAACAGTGCGTCATTCACTTGGTAAATCTGATACGTCGTGATCTTTGTCGATCTTAATCTTGAACATAGGTGATTCCAGGGACAACTCGGAGCGATCCTCTCGATAATACTGATATTGTGTGTAATGGTGCCTTTCCAGTTGCACGACAAATGTAAATTTACAGGGTATTATTTCATGCGATATGAGCATTCGGCTTCGTGCAGCTTTAACTTGCTAACTCCACATACATGGAGCACCATTGACCCTTGTACAGTCATGGTAATGCATAGTGAGCTGCTAGAACTTTCGATATTTCGGGCGACTACAATAAGTGTGGCGCTGTAGGGGCTTGCTTCTCGACACAATCTTTGTATATCCTCTGACCTGGGATATTTTTTAGTAGCTTCGACAAATATTGATCACAGCGACAGCAAACTTTGTCCAGAGCATGCAACGCTTCCTTGTATTTTTATTTAATAATAGCATTAATTAACTTTGATCCAAATAAGTGGATAACTCTTATTGGGTCCAGGTTCTATTTACTTATACCTTGATTGATTTAAGGAATACCAAATAACAGAAATTATATTTATTCAACACTATGTACATTTGGAAAATAACTAAACAAATAATATTCATAACTATGTACAACGTCAATTCTATTTAAATTAATTCTTCAGTTTGGTGTCGGGAAAGTAGGTAACCGGGGGATTTGGTTAGCTAGTTGGTAGAACCAAAGAGTACTATATTTAGAAGAAACAATTAACTGAGGCTATGATATCGTCACCATATATATTTTCGAAGTGCAGGTAGACGTCCGGGTCGCATTCTGATAAGCTCATGTGATAACTCCGTCCACGTGCCAGGGGTCAAATTCTTCCGCGCCCTTATCTACCTGGTCGCGCTTGCCAAGGCTAGCTTCCCGGAGGAGCAGACGGACTTCGACAGTACAGGTACGTAGTTCTCTTAGGCCTGGAGAAACCGCATACTTTGCCGGGAGGACCGGGCTGAGTTTCGGCCCAAAAAGGTTGTCGCTGGACTGTGGAAATACAGCCAGACTTGGAAAGATTTGAAAATAGCGCACTTAGATATACGTTATTTTTTAACTAAGAAGTTACATGACCTTTAGCGTTTTGAATTAGTCCAAAATATCGCATTCCGATACTCAGAAGTGGGTGATTTTAAACTACGCAGATACAGGGGTTTCGGGGTTGTTAAATTATTCAAAAGAGTGCACTTCGATACTGAGGTGTGTTATATTTGAAACTAAGCAGTTACCGGGGTCTCGGGAATGTTAAATTAGTCAAATTAGCGTACTCCGATACTCAGACGTACGTTATTTGAAACTAAGCGGTCACAGGGGTCTCGAGAATGTTAAATTATTCAAATTAGAGTAATCCGATATTCAGATATACGCTACATAACTTTCGACAGTAGGACAGGCTATTTAGTAGCGGGTTTTTCGGGAAACTGGTTTGAGATTTACTCGAATATATCTGGTGCTTCGGCCGACGAAGAGCAAGTTTTCCGGTGGCCGGGGCCGGCGGCATTGGCTGGGACGGTCGGGATAATGTTCGGATTAATTCTCCGCTAGTTCGAAGGACAAAAAAAAGGTAAAGGTTATTTCAATTCTCCCAACTGGGGGCGGGCTGCTATAGGGACCTTCCGTCCCTCTTCAGCCAAGAACAGGAAACTCGGGATGGGTGAGTAAAAGGAGGGGTGGAGACTGAAAGAAAGGTCAGGAAAGGTGGAGAAATACTGCTCCGGCATTCGCCTCAGAGAAGGTACTCTGTTGACTCAGGAAAACCACCTAAAAACCTGAATCAAGGCAGGCGCCCGCAGGAATCGAACCCACGACCTCCCGAATGCTAAGTGGACGTGCTACGCACTAAGCCACAGAGCTCGGTACGCGAGTTCGCGGAGAAATTTGGGTTTTATACGTTGTTGTCGCGGGCAGCAAGGTAGGGGAAAATGCGCACTGGACGATTTGTCGTTCCATCTGCGCATAACGACGAACTTGCGGTCTCGAGCAAACTGAGACTTTTATATTGTTGAAAAATGCGAAATTTTAAATGCCCATAATATTAAATTATGATTAATTTGCATTTCAAATCGGAGAGAAACGTTTCAAGCAGAAAGAGGAACCTTTCTGATAAGGATTATAAACCTGAATAATATACATGTGACGAGTACTTCAGTTATCAAATTTCTACAATTGAAACACACCACCATTGCACCTTGTTGTGTTGAATCGAAATTGTAAAAAAGGCTAGCCAAAATTTACTGGAACTTTTTTATAGTTTGTAGAACCAGGTTAGTTCTTTGACAGGAGCGGGAGTTTATTTCGTTGTTATAAGAGATAGTGTGAGAGGGTCAAGCCTAACCCCTCGTTACGAACATTTGTAGCCTTCGTTCACCACTATCAATGAATATACGATCATATCTAAAGGTATATTGAATTAATATTAATATTACAGAGTTTATATACAGAAAAATGTGTGCCGTGTTTTCACGACCTATTATTAAAACTACATTCTCTTCCTTTCCTGTGCATTACAGTTACACAGGATTCGCATTGTTGTTTTTGATTACTTATTGTAAAGTCGAATAGTAAGGTCTTCTTTGAATTTGCTGATAATAGTCATTTTTCTTTTCGTTATTTTCCAGTTTTATCATGAAAAACAGATGTTATATGTATTTCCAGAATTATGTTTTATGATGAAAAACAGTTCCATTTTTCTAATCCATTACAGGAAATTGTTCATATTAATAGTAGCCGTAGTGCAAATCGTCGATTTTGGGCTGAAATTAGCTTTAAAACATGATCTGAGAAGTTTTCGACAGAAGAGCAGCAGTATCTACTGAAATTGTTCAATCTTGCAAATGGATTATACATTGTTTGTTTATACTGGAAATTACGTAATATTTCCGCGAATTAATAATTTAGTATATATGTGTTTTGAACTCTCGCTGCCGCACACCTTAGCGACTGTTGTTCTAAAATTTATAGCGATTACTGGAGAGTTAAATGCATTGTCAAAAGATTTACTTGTAGAGGGCTTTGGTTAAGCAGTGGTCAGTAAAGCTGGACTAGACGGTCGGGAGGGCAATTTTAAGACCCGTAATAGTGGTAGTTTTAGAAATAATTAATCTCTTTTGGGGCGTTATCAGCTTTAATCTGGAACTAGTTTGACTTACAGATGGTTGAGTGGAAGGTGTGGAGCCGTTTGTCGCTTGAACCATCAACATGCGCTTTTGCTTCAAATTTTAGTTCTTCTTAATAACATACATTGTAGCCTCCAACAGTAATATGGTAGTAACGCTTTCCACCACACGTTACTTTAAGATAACCTGGATTTTTGTCTGATTTCTTACTAGGATCAATTGAAGTCAAATTTGGTAATTTTCTGTATTTGTGGAACTTTGACTAAATGCGGTACAGCTGGAGGACCTGTACCGGGGTGCATCGATTTAATGAAATCCTGAAACACAGTAAAGAGTTGTAAAGTACTGGCATTTTTCTAATTTCATTCATATTAGGCAATGGGTACCTGTTGTCTATAATTTTGCATTTAGTTTTCGGTAGTCCATAATTATTCTTCACTTTTGTTTTCCCGATGCGTCGGTCTTTTTTGGGACAACACAAAGAGGTGAACTCCATGGTGTTCATTGACTATCCCTTAAGCTCTTAAGCTATCGCTCTATCGTTTCCTCGGTCTGGCTACGTCTCTTTTATCGGTTGTAGATCGGTCGGTCTCTTGCTGTCTTTACTATTCTAGTTTTGTTCATTCTGTTGACGTGCTGGCAATTTTTTCTTCTACTGTTTAGTTATTCGCCAATACGTTGAATATTGCACATTTCTCTGATCTCCGTATTTCTTAATCTGCTAGTCGATTCTTATTCAGTATTTTTCTGAGGACATTTCCGTTGTTTCTAGCATTTGTTTCGTTTTTGACGTATCGGGCCTCGTTTCGGCACTGTATGACATAATTGGCCTTACAACACCTATAGATTCCAGTTTTGGTTTCGATATCTAAGTACTTGTTTTTCCAAATTGAGTAATTAAGGCGTTCCGATATTCTACTGGTTTTTTGTGTCTTTTGTGTTCTCTGACGGCTACTGTGTTTCCATAGCTGTTTATTCTGGTACCTAAGTAATTTATTTATTGTCAATCAAAAATTTGCACCGTATTGGTTTCTTTGCAATCACTATTGACTTGGTTTTATCTACTGAAATTTCCATATTGTATAATTCACCCGTTGTTCTGCACTTTTAATATATTTACCCCCTACCCTTTCTATCCGTTCATGTTTTTAGTGCAGTCTATCATATTGTTTATAATCAAGTTAAAAGGCAGAGGACTGAGTGAATTCCCTTGTCTAATGCTTGCACTGGAATTTGCTGAGATAGTTGTCCATTTACTCGAATTTTTATTGAATTGCTCTTATACAGTGTGTCTCACTTTAGACGGCACCACCCCAGTATTTTTTTATATATTATCGATTTAAAAAAAATTCTTCTGATTATACCTTTCACTAAATTGTACTTTTAGGATATGTTTCCCTTTAAGGTAAAATATTAGTCTACTACGATTTAAAATAAACAACAAAATTGGAAAAGCCGTATTAGGGGTTTTTTAATCAAAAATCTTGTTAATAGAAGTTGTTGAGAACCGTTCAAATACGTTAAATCCGAAATTTTATTAAAAAAAAATGAAAAACTCAAATCAACAAAAAGTCCAGAATAATCGAATAATAATCTCACAGATTTGCCATGATTTTTTTATTTTATGGTTATAATTCAATACAATAACAAAAAAACAATGCTTAATTATTCAAATAACAGTATTTTTAACTAAATCGCCATTAGCCCGTATACATTTTTACTTCCTTTTATAATAAAGGAAGTACTGTTGGATTCACCCCAAAAATTCGAAATTGAGTTTTCAACAGATTTTCACGTTTTAGAGTCCCCTGAACCCAAAAACATGTTTTTGTTCATTGGTTTGTCTGTTGTCTGTCTGTGAACAGAATATCTCAAAAACGAAAAGAGGTATGGCGTTTAAACTTCATATATAAGTTTTGTGTACTATGCATAACCGGAAGTAGGTATTTACTCGTGTGATTTTTCGATTTTTTCAAAAACGGCTTTAACAATTTTTGTCAAATTTCACATTTTTATTACATTTTTAATGTGAATTGATGTGAGATAGGTGATTCTCCAGTTAAATACTTCTAAAATGGGTTTCTTTTGTCTTTTTTCCTGTTTTTTTACTAACTCTTATTTTAAATAGACATTTTTGAATTCAGATTAAAATTCTAGAGAAAATTTGTCTCTTCAACTAACGCTCTATTTTGTACCGTTTTTGTAGAATTTCTAATTTTTGAAAATTTTTGGCAAATGCTTAAAAATTTTAAATACATTTTTTGGCTAATTATAAGATCACTGTAAAAGAAAGTTGTGTGCGTGTATCACACCAGATCTTTCTATTCGTTTTCTGTTGTTTCCCACAACCTTTCTCAGTTCTTTTCGACTTATGTCTCGGCAAGCTTTCGTTATTCTGTCACAAATTTGTTGACTATTGCTCTAGCTTTATACACTTTATTTTTAATAGTTCCTCATAAATAAAAATCTAATGGTGTGATATCGGGGGATCTAGTTGACCATGCGATCAGGGGACTGTTATGACCTATCCATCTTCCCGGGAAATTCTCATTTAACCATTCCCTAACCACAACTTTATTATGTATAGGCACCCCGTCTAATTGATAGTACATTTCTTGCCGTATTGCAACTGAAAGATCATGTAATGCATCCTATAAATCGTTATTTAAAAATTCTAAAAAGCTTGGAGCATTTACATTTTGTCAAAAAGAGAATGGTCCTATAATCCTATTGTTTACAATTCCACACCAAAAAGGTTAATTTTTTGAGAGTACTAAACTCCACAACCAACCTAGGATCAGACAATATAATTAAATCCAATAGAGATGTGAGCCGCGTTGGTTCCTTTATAATTTGCGTTAAATTATAGCCCTCAAGCAAAGCTTCAAACTGACCAACTTTAGAATCATTTAATGTCGAATAAATTTAGATTAAAATCACCACCACAAACTATCTCACAAAATTCAGGTACTAAAAAAGATAGCGTACTATCAAAGGTATTTATAAATGCATCACAGTCACTACCATGAGGCCTACAAACAACTCCAACTGCATATTGTTTTTTGTCGATATTAACCTTGACCCATAATTGCTCAATCTCATTGGGAGTATTAATAATAACTGCATTAAATTGTTCTGCTACATATAAAGCTACTCCACCACCCCTTTTTGTCCTATATTTACGAAACAATTTATAATGAGGTATATTTAAATTTTCATCGGAAATATTGGAATTTAACTAGGTCTCACTAATAGCAAGTACATCAAAATACTCTGCGTACTCTCTTACGCGATCTAATTTAGACACCAGCGAACATGCATTAATATGCACAAACTTAAAATTATCAATTCTCATTGTAACACCTGGTCCCTTCTTTTTAAGGGATTAATCATTAATTTACCTCGGATAAGCTCATTAGTCGGAAACAGAGTTCAAACGTACTTTTCAGCCACCATACGAAGTTAACAAATACTCAAACAGAATTTCCTGCATACACTTTTATTTGTTTTAACTATGTACTAAATAATAAAGCATGAATTAACGAAAATAGGAGACTTTCAATCAATTTGACATTTAATAACAATAACGGCGCGAGCTGTCCCTTCGCATGCCGCAACCCATCTCGCATGCGGACGAAAATGGACTTCGACGGCTGGAGAGGCTCACTTCGGTCGTTCGGGTCTGTTCGGGTACTCTCGCACTTACGTGGACCCGCGCAGTGGCTGCGTCGCAGAAAATAGCTGTCAAAGTTCACGCCTCGTGCTTCTGTAAACAATCAACAAATTAAATCTATTAATACACTTTTCCACCCTTTCCTGGTGACGACAATTGGTTGAATTAGAACCCCGGGAGGGACGCCGTGCAGCGGCTTGGTCACGGGAGGATTTAACAAGGCCCCGTGGTTCTCGTAAATATGATTGTGGAAGCCTGCACGTTCCTGGGGTCGTTGAGACAATTTTCAACAATTACCAGGTAAATTTACATTTACTTTGCAAGAGTGATATATTTCTATTCGGCCGGCTGAATGCCTAATTTTGCAATGTAACGGTAGCCAACGTTTATGAATTTACGGGGGTTTCTGCGAGCTCGCAAGTTAATATTTGCGGCCGGCGTAAAAATTCTAGTTCGAGCGGTGCAAGCACTCGATTTCAAAGCGGCCCAAAATGTATCGGGCTTTATTTAATTAGGGCCGTATATTTCGGCTGGGGAGAATTGATGACATCTAGATATTTATTTTGGCAAGCCACTAGGTTAAACCACGATAAACAGAGGACAGCCAGGTTTTCACCACTGAGTCGAATTCTGTTTATTGGCGACTGCGAGATGTTTCCCAAAATAATTCACTAGGTCAAATCTACTCTCGGGGAAGTTAACTAACTAATAAGTTATTGACATCCAGGCGGATTTTCACCACTGGGTCGAAACAACTTATTATCTAGCTTGATAAGTTCGGACGGGCGGGATCTCCTGAAGGGAGCTGGTGCTAGCAGGAAAAATGTCTCTTTAGTCGGACGGGACGGTCAGGATTGGGGATCTGGGACTGGGGAAATCTGTATGGAAGGTCTCGGAGTCGGAAGGGAAAGTCTCGTGGAATCTCTTGGAAATCTCCCTTGAAATACGCTCTGCAACTGGTTTTATAGGTCTTGCAAAGTTTCTAGGAGGGGAGGAACGGCGCGCGTCTCGCCTTTGTTCGCGCTGTTGTCACGGGCGGAACTTCGGTCTGCGCTATCTTATCTTGCTGAAACACACCGAATTCTTAATAACGCGAAAGGTCGGCGACGTTTAAATTTGCAAATATTATTTAATATTAAATTACTCAAATTGAAACGGGAGCTAGCGTTACATCATAATAAATTAGCTTTTCTTAAAATAAACAGAAGTTAAATAAGAACGGTGTACTAAATAGGAATCAAGTTATACCTGAAAAAAAAACTAAATTATCAGAAATGAAGCCAAAAATATTAGTCGTATAAGAATCACTGGGCCAATTATATCAGTCAGTCTGTTGGACTCAACAATTTAACATATAAAAGTAGAATAAATTTTAAAGCAGAATCACCTATAAGTACAAACAATTCATTAAATTAGATTTAAGTAGCACTACTAAATATAACCAGTGATCAAAGAAAGCAACAATAATTCTCAAGATATGATGTTTACAATATAAGCAGCTAAAACAGAACAAATCAAACTGTGTTTATATAACAAAATAATATACTTATAACTGGGTTCCGCGAAGGAAAAATGAACCTAAGATATAAATAGCATATCGGGCAAAACACAAAAACTATATTTACGTAATAATAAATCGTATGAATTTTTAAAATGTCGGTTGTAGTTTCTTAATACCATCAATTTCATTGATAAACACTTCTCCATCTCTGGACCATACTGAGTTTTTCCCATATTTCGTTTTTGCTTCCATATACAATTTATACCTGTGCCTGGTCAAATCTTCTTGAACATAAACGCAAGTACCCTTCAGCTTGGTTTTAGAAGATAACACTAAATGTCGGGTTCTATATGAAATAAATTTTATTATCACAACACGTGGTTTTGTTGCTGTTTGCTATGGTTTGCTTAAAGTTGCACCCAATCTGTGACATCTATCAACCATAGCTTCATTCACTTTAAGACCCATGTGCGTGTTAATTAGGACCAATATTTTTTCCAAGAGATTTTCAGGCTGAGACTTTTCTACGCCAAATACCCGCAAACACGACCTCCACGAATATTGCTGCATCTTATCTAAACTTTCTTCCATAGCTTTTATTTTAATGGATAACTTATCATTTTCTTCCTTTACCGCCTTGATATGTTTTTCCATATCTGCTACGCTATCCGCAATTGCCGTTAACACTGAATTGGTAACTATTGCTGTTAGCCGGTCTTTAAACAGTTTATCATCTAGCATCTCCGTAATTTTTTTAATCACAATGGTTTGTAATTCATCTGCGTATAGTCGAGTTAAAGGTATGTTGCACAAATATTAATAACGCACTTTTGTGAAAGAGAATTTACCGTAAACAGAGTCTCAACGGAGTGGCCCAAACAAGCGTTAGTGCGCGACGAACGACATAAACTAATCTTCCCATCAAAAGCTATTGAAATTGAGAACCAGCTAGTAGCACACGTCCGCACATTCTCACCATCATTTACAGTGTTATAGATTTTGTTTATACTGAATGTCTGCTTAACGACGTACATAACCAGTCGTATGTCCCTTTAAGGACTTCAGTGATGCACCGATTAGCTAGATATTGTAGTCTGCTGATTTTGTGAATGGCCATTGCCTGTTTTATTTTGGGCCACCAGGCAATTATTCCATATGAAATTATTGGTGGGACCATGGTTTTGTACAGCTAGGGCGTCAGTTCCGGTTTGAGCCCCAACGTACTACCTATAGCTCTTTTCCCAATAACTAATGTTTGTATGCACCTGGTGATTGTTTTGTCTAGGTGGGAGTTCCAAGTTAGTTTGGAGTCGATGGTTAGTCCTAACTACGTACTTAACCTCGTTCTCCCAGTTGACATTTGTCTCAAACAGTTTTATGTTGATTCTGTTTGTGATGTCCTTTCTACGGGTGAAAGCGACGAGAGTGGCTTTGCTAGGATTAATTTTAAGATTATTCTCCAGACATCATTTATCGGTTTTTTAGTGCTGTTTTTATTAAATTGTCTACGGTTCTTTGATATTTACCTTGAATCAGTATGATAATATTATCAGCGTATCCTTGAGTGTAGTAGCCTCTGTTATTGAGTTGGAGCAGTTCATCAACTGTGAGGCACCATAGGATTGAAGAAAGAACTCTCCCCTGTGGACATCCCCTTGTCGCCGGCACTGTCTCTTCTTTATCGAATAACTTGACTTTTACAACTATAGCGTTGAACATCGCCACAGTTCATCTTATCGTGGTGTTATCACTCTGATAGTTTGTCATTGCTCTTTCAGTGGAGTGATAGGAGGTGTTTGTCGAAAGCGCCTTCTATGTCTAGAGATGCTCCGACTGCACACTCCTTGTACTCCAAGGTTCTCTCAATTTTTCCCACTAGTTGGTGTAGTGCGGTTTCGCATGACTTTCCTGTTTGGTCAGCATGTTGATATTTATTAATCGAGAGTGCAGTTAAGACTTCTTCTCTCCAGTATATGTGTACTAATCTTTCCAGCGTTTTAAGGAGGAATAGCGTTAGGCTGATGGGTCCGTAAGACTTACCTTCTGCATAGCTGCTCTTACCACGTCTGGGGATAAATACTTTAGTCACTCTCCAGGCGTGGGGAATGTAGCCCAGGGCAAGACTTGTTTTGGGAACATGTCTTTGAGTGGGTTCAGCAGTATATCTACCCTTTCTGTAGCATTATGGGTTGTATACCATCGTTTCCAGCAGATTTGAAAGGACTAAAGAAGCTAACGCATCTAATCCTTTCTTTGCTGACTATTTTCTTAGCTGTTTCCCAGTCTTTCCTCCTAGGGGTATGATTGGGTTCGACCAGAGTAGGTTGTTTCACTGCTCCGGGTAAGTGAGTTTTTATCAAAAGAAATAATGTCTCCTCTTCCGTTGTAGTGTATTCTGCGAATTATTTTTAAGGGTTCCTACTGGAATCATGACTTGCTTTGAGATGATTTTGTGGAGTCTAGCTGTGGATCGCGCAGTCTCCATCTCCTGGCAGAATTTTTTTCCCGGCTGCTATCTTAGCTGCCTTGATATTTTTGGCGTAGTCTGTGAGAGCTTTTGTGATAGTTCTCCCAGTTATTTGTGGCTTTTGGCCTGTTAAACAGACGCCTGATTTCTTGTCTGGTTTGATGTAGGTCTTCATTCCACCAATTTGCTGGCTTGGGTTTATTAGAGGAGAGCTACTAAGAAAGGAGTCAATCATGTCCTACTTTAACCGGTTAGCGTTCGAGTCTAAATCTACTTTATTGGGAGATCTGAACTGTTGTTGTTCTATCTTGTCTTGTAGTTTTTGTTTTAGTCTGTCTTTCTTGGGTTGTAGTAAACTCTTTGGTTTACTTCCCGTTGAGACAGTTCAAAGATAATATAATTGTGGTCAGAGAGTGATGATTCGTCTGAGACTTGCCATTTATTCACTAATTGACTAATTCTCATAGTGGTTATGGTAATATCTATAATTTCATGTCAATTAGAGTTATAAAAGGTTGGAGTGTTACCTTTGTTAACTACTACTAGATTGTTAGTTGAGATAAATTCTAAAAGTGACTCACCTTGTGCTGTGCTGCCCCAAATGGTGTGGTAAAACTTACGTCGTAGCCTACGATGAAGTCTAGATCGTTTTAGGAGGCAGACAATACTAGGTTCTCTAGTTTCTCGCTAGGTGGTGGTTGCTTGTAATCGGATGAGCGTAGATGGAGTGTATAGTGGTTTGGTTAGAACCTTCATTGTTGCTCCATTTTTTTTATTGCAGTTATATGTCTAGAACAGAATTCCATTAGTGGTAAAATGTCTAGATTATTTCATATAAGTATACATGTTCTAGAACTTGAATGTCATAAACAAGCTTACTTTTGGCATCCCCTAATCCATTGACTTGTCCCTTAACTATTCATGGTTCTAGGATGAATGCTAAATCGATATCATCTGCTAGCAGCTTTCTGCTTAGATTTGCAGTGGTTGCTTTGCAGTGGTGGAGGTTAATTTACACTACTTTCAGGTTATTCCTTCCTGTTCTTGGAGCGGATGATGAAAGTGATTTTATTGAAGTTTAGGTGCTCAACACAGTTGATTGATGTAAGTACTTGTTTTGCAGTGACATCTATCACTACTGCGAACGTTCTACCGCCTTCTTCTAGTGGAGTGCCGTTGATTATTCTCTAAGCACCGGTCTGGAGGTCCTCCTTTCGTTTATTTTGTTTTCCGATCAAACGGAGAATAACCTCGGGTGTTTGTTTATCGTACCACTTTCGGACAGTGAAAACTACCAGGACGGAATTAATAATCGTTGCCCGCTCTTTTATCTCTAGTTTGGCACTGGCCCAGGGGTGCAGCTTAGGCACTTGCTCACTTAACCAGTGTTTTGTAACTTCGTTATTGCACGCAACCACGTATGTACTAGCTTCGAGATAATGGCTGGTAAAGAAAGGTGTATTTTCTTCTTCTTCCATCTGGTCGTACTTAGTGCCCTTGGCTTCACAGGCTCGCTTGGCGCGTTCTTTGCGTTCATTGGCTGTATGTTTGACCTTTTTGAAGAACACTTTGCCTAGTTGATTGGCTATGTCTTTTCCGGTTGCGGCCTTTTCCTGCTCGGAAGACTGTCCTTGACTGGAAGTCTGGACTGTCAGCTCCGCAGTAAAGGTACATTGTTCAGTTCTTATCTCGGTCACCGAAGTCTGAGCTTCAGTGATCGGAAGCGGTGATGACTCCATCAGTGTGTCGCCTTCACTCTGTGAAAAATCAATCGTTAAATCTATACAAGTGAATGTTTAATGCAACGGAGATTGGCTAATTACTTTTGGAGAGCGCCTGGTATTCAGAGGGCTCCGTTTATGACGCATATTATAAGCCCCTGCGCCTACACCTGCTAGTGCTCTGTTTTGCATGGGTCCCATAACACATTCGAAAAGGGGATTTTGGAACCAGAAAGGCTGATCTAGATAGCCATGCATCTCTTGAGCATGGTTTCCTGTCGTGAGATTTATGATTTTTATTGACGTTTTCTGCTCTTGGTCCGGGCGGTGAAGCCAATACCCCCAGCACAGATATCCCCCGTAATACATGCTTACAGCAAAGGTATCCATGTATGGTGTAACCGCAATGACATGACCAGAGGTTCGCCTTTGCTGGCATCGTATATACCGAGTGCAGACCCTTAGCCTCGACACGACAGCTGGGTTAGAAGGACGTTTATCGACTTCTTATTCTAGAACAGCGGGGTTCAGTCTCAACGGGGCCACCGTAAGAAGGATGCAATCGCTAGGATCGTATATCACTGATCGTTGCCAGTGATACTCTGCGGTCTTCCTTGTTGTCAGGCGGAAGGTGCAAGACCTGAACTACTCGGCTGCACTACCTCGGCATGGATCTTCACAGCGTTTATAGCCGTTCAGTTCAGCCGGCAATGTTCGACCTCGGAGTCAGGTTACTAGCAAGTTGTGTTTGTATTATTTATATCAAGTTCACATATCTTAACATTTAGCACTTTTAGTAAATATTATGAAAACTATTAAACAACATACGGCTGATATTACATATAAATGACCCGAATAATTTATTAGTCTCGGCCTAATCGCCCTCGGCCTATAAAAACTACTTAAAAATCATATCTCACTTTATCAATCAATATTTAAGCTAATATTTAATTCTGTATCTCCATTAAAATCGTTATGAGGCACCTTTTCTAAAAGTTGTTGGTATTCTTCCAGCAATTGCGATTCTCTAGCACCGTTGATAATGGTATTGAGATACACATATGAAAACTGCCTGTCCAAAGGTACATCCTTCAATTTAAAATATTCCTAAGGGACTTGAACTTGTTGAAACACATGACATTTATTTATAGTGCCGTCGGGTAATTCCACATCAACTTCGAACCGAAAGTAGACCTTATCGTCGACACCTTCTTGTCTAAAATCCATAGGTATAATTTAAGTTTGAATCATCGCAATCATTTGGTACCTATCCAACGTGGAAAGGTGTTCCATGGTAATTTCCCACAGAGCCCCCCAAACGTGAAAGCCATCGTGGGACACAATAGTGGCAGAACAACCTTGTCATCGTTTGGAATATCTGTGAAGATCCAGTCGATAGTCCTGAAATGAGCGTCTTTAGTACAGACCGCTTCCTTTTCTGTTGGTTCCAACTTTTAACTTTCCTATGCTTGCACGAACAGCAGTAGGATTATTTACATGAAGTCGTTTGGTCAGTAGGTTGCTGCCATGTGCGTAGTATAAGAATGTTTTAGACATGACCTGAAACAAAGTTTATTTTTAGGTTGACGGCGGTATGACTGTCAATTCGCTTCTGATGCAGTTGCAGGCCGATGTGGCCGGGTTGGTCGTTGGTCACCGTTATTTATGAGTCACGCCCATTTTGAACTTTAATTGTAAAATACTAGTAGATATAACGAAAAAAAATGGCGATAAATATTACTCAACGGGAGAAACAAAGTGTTAAGTACCTACTTCTCACACACTACACAAATCTAGACACAACTTAATCCACAATTTTCTAGTATCTATTTATTTATTATAAATTATTTAGCAACACATAAGGTTTCTTTTCATCGAAGAAATTCTTCAAAACAAAAACGTGTCCTACACCTATTACCATTCCAGAAGGAATTTTAAGAAATGACCGCCAAAATCTCGATCACTTAGGTCTCTGATAGTTTTCTACCTTGTGCTTCTATCAAAAAATGATGTATGTATTGTCGGTAACCTCATTATACCTTGCGGTGTAGAGGTTGGTGCTTTATACGCTTGCGTCTGGCGGTATAATGCACAACTTGCCCTGGATTTGGGGTACAAAGTTGAAGCGCGTCTTTTGTGGTTGCACAGCAACCATTGTGTGAGCTGTGTGTGTGTCTTGGTGATGTGTTGATCTTGTTATTCTATCTCTTAGGTCTGTGGTTCTGAGTAGAGCACAGTTAATTTGGTTAATGTGAATGGTCTCACCGAGCTAAGGCTGCGAAAAAATTCCTGCCCACGCGGGATGAACCCAGGACTTG
>CALNHX010012913.1:0-21498 GCA_940337035.1 Agriotes lineatus
CTTGTCGCACTCATTAATTTCCTAGTTCAAAACAAATTTCGAACAATCTGTATATATAAATATAGAACAGCAACTACGCAATGCATATGTAATAGCAACGAGAATACGGTCAACATAATTAATAGTCTTACAAGTTTACTATATTCTAAACTCCCAAATAAACACACGAAATTAGCAATCCTTTTCAAATAGTGTCCCGTTATAAAGAAGAGTCCCTACAAATTTAGCAAGAGGATGACAAGTAGTGGACAGTGTAACAGTAGTCCAATAAATCATTCTGTAATGCAAAGGGAACAAAAGTTACTGTATGTTAAAACAGTAATTTGAAGTTTTGAGTGATGGCGTTTCAGACAAAAAGGAAGAAGAACCAAACAAAAAAGAGCCAAACTGCCACAAATATGATCTATTTAAAGCGATGCTAAAATATGTACGTATCCATGAAGGTTCACCGGGAAGAATAATTTTTGTTTATTATGATGAAATCAAAGTGTGGGTGTCGTGCATGTGTAGCACTTGTAGAATGCAGAATCTAGAATGACATTTCACCACTAAGCATACAAATTTCAACAAAGAAATGAATTACGTAAACAAAAATCAAAAGCATTAAAATCACAACTAACCAACCAGAAATATTTCTTTATAAAATCTATGTTAAAATTGCATGCGTGTCACGTATTAGCAAAAGATAAATAGCCATTTTTAGATGAAGAAATTATTAAAGAAGCTTTTTTAGAACAAGACTTCCTTAAAAAACGTATGGAAGTCATGAATTCTAATTTTTCTGATAAGATAAAACAAGATATTAATAATCGCATCTGTTTTTCGCTACAATTTTTGATGAATCGACCGATGTAGTCGATACTTCTCAGCTTTGTATTTTCATACGAATGGCTTTTAAGAGAAAAATTATGTGTCTATACGCTAACAATAAATTAAACATGAAATGCTGTTACGGTCTATATAAAAGCCAAAACTAGGATAACATGATCTTTCATTAATAATATTGTGTAGTAATACACGTAATTGGCAACAAAATTAAATTCACTTAATTCAATAATATGTTTCTTCTGTTCAAAAATGATAAATCTACCAATTAATGAATAATTATTAGTATTCACTAAATTCAAATTAAACAGATTTAAATTTTATTTCAAAATTTAAGAAATACAAACTAGCAGTGCAATTCATAAAAGTTCAGTATGTTTAAAAATGCAAGTTTAATATGTCACAACTGCATGTTAGCAGAATCGCATGGCAGTCTTGCTTAATACATGCAAGAACGACCTAGTAATGCAAGTTCAATGTAACACAAAGTGCATGTATCGCGGAAGCGGCTTGCTTATACGCTGACTGTTGTTATGACACATGATAACGACCTAGTAAGAACACTTTGCACTTTGAAATAATGCAATTTTTAGAACTAAGCAAAATGTATAGTATGATCAAAAATTAATCTCATCTAGTATGGCTGTGGAAGTGCAAACCAACACCTTTAAAATTGGCCTGCATACTTATATTTAATTCAAACTGTCAAATTTTATTATTAAATATTCCTTTTATCCATCTTATTACAATATTATATTGACATAAATGAATTTGGACTTAAAAGTAATGTAATTGTCCAACAAATAAGCTTGCGCCGGTCGAGTAGACACTTCATCTTAAATCTAACCTAAAAGTAAAATATATTGGAGTCAGTTTTAAACGCAGAAATTTTTTCTTTCATATCCATACTAGATGAGAGTAATTTTTGATCATACTTTATATACGTATATATAGACCAAGATTTAATAATAAAAACACTCGGCATTATGTGTTTGATTCATTAACATGAAGGTACTTACTACCTTTCCAAGCCTACAAATTTGAAGTGTGAGGCTGCACTTCGGGTAGTTACCAAATTATAACGTCCCTTTGGGTGGCCTGCCTACTTTGTCTTAAAACACACTTGCAGTCTCAACCTTGTGCTCAGAATTAAAGGGACGGAATCTGCGCAAGTAACAGAAACATGTTAAGCCTACAAGCAATTCTGTTCACTAAACAACAAATGATATTAAAAGTCACAATTTTCCCACTCGCATGAAGCATTTGCCTTTGTGTGAATTTCTTAAACTCCATGTTGCAGGTAAGAAATTGGACATAAAAATAAAGAGAAATTTCATATTTGGGGGTATAAGCCATTTGGGCGCACTTTCTAATCGCCGTCATCCAATTAACACCTCATTACGATTTTAAACAAACCTGCCCTGCAAGACTTATACAATTCAGCTTTCACTTTTGATTTTTAAAACCAATTCAAACCATGCTATTCTAATGTATGTGGAACTTGACAACTATAAATTAGTATATTTATTTATATGTATCTAAATGATAATATAGATCTGCATGGCACGCAAGTATCTTTTTGGCTGAGCCGACCCAGTGACTGTTATACGATTCACGGCAACGCTGCGCTCCTTTCTCCTATTTGAAATACATTGGCTATGCTGTATTCTCGGTGTGACCGGGACAATAGATCTGATTTAATTACACAATTCCAGTATTATAAATAAATAATAAAAATGTTGGACATAATAAAGTGGTCAAGACTGAGTACAATCAAGGATTTTATTTAGTTAACATTTTTTCTGTTGATCGTCTATTTATGGGTTTTATTAACGTAGAGAAAATCGTTTATTAATGACGCCTATTAATAAACGATTTTCTATTAATAAATATTTTAGTATAGGTAATCAAGGACGCCCTTAATGTGTGTCAAATGTTTGTGATGGAATAACATTTGATTTTCTCCAAATTTAATAAGATACGATCAATAGAAAGAAAATTGTAACTAACTCGTGTATTAATCGGCGATTAATAATCTCAGCAGTTAATGCTTTTCTTAGAGACCACACTTTAAAATGTCTCGATTATTAATCGCGCTCATTAACATGGTCGATAACTATTAATGTTTTTGATGTATCATATTTATTTATGTTGGTCCAACGCAGATATTGATAAAGTAAAATCAAGCACAAGTAGTGTATGATTATTAGTGATTAGTATGAGTATTGGTAGTTACCCATAGTGGTAATTAAATAAATAACGGTTCTGTAAATGCATAACCTGTTTATTTTAAAGTAGTATCGTAATGTTAGCGCCAGTAGCCAATTTATCTAAATTATCCCAGAAATTTGTACGGCCCTTACTCCGTTACAATCTCCGTTTCCATTGCCCTAGCGCTCGAACAGAACATGAGAAGAAACACACCGTCACGCCCATTCAATTGTATCTAGAGCGATTGCAATGATAAGAAGGGCCGAATAGTATAAAAGCAACTTCCGTATCCATTTCAATCACTTGAGACCTGAGATTGTGATCCTGACCTCCAGCTCTAGGTCCCCCTCTAAGGACCTGTCCCTTTTTCTAATACTTCCCTGAGCTAGCTCTGCCCTGTGACGGGAACCCGTCTCGTAACGTGACCCTCCTGACTTGAACCTGACGCCGTTCTTCCTTGTAACGGGAACCCGTTTTGTAGAACTTTCCCTCCCTAACCTGTACCTGACAGAGTTCTGCCGTGTGAGGGAAACCCGTCTCGTAGAATGCTTCTTTAACCTAAACCCCACACCTACATTTACTACGTTACGTTGATCATGACTAACCGGCTTCACCGAGGTTATTATAGCCTAAAAGCTCATTACAATGCTAGCGTACCTGTAGCAACAGCGTTGTTCGTCCAACTACGGTAACCTGGTAGTTCACCAAAGGCTGGTCGCATTTTGCGAGTATGGTGGAGTATTACCGATAAGTTGTTATACAGTGTGTCCGCAGATTAAGTTCACATAACGTGTAAATGACAATTTTTTTGAGTTAGATGCTAATATTCACGGAATCACTCCTGCTTGTACTCAAACTAAGATTTTGAGAAAATCAATTAAATTAATTAATATACAGGGTGTTTTTAGAATTGAGTTCTAAAAAAATGTCAAGAGTAAGCTACCATTATTAGAAGAGATAAAAAAAAGTATTAAAGACATTTGTTTAGAATTGAGAGTAATGTCAATCTCTCAATTTTCAGATAAATCGGCCTACTTTGATTTTTAATTTTTTTTTGAGTTTTTATACCAACATAATTTTTATTGTGGCTGTAGGAGGCACTGTTACTGGTTCACGAAATAAGATGTTAAAAAAAAACAACGCTGTCGGGCGTATTTTCTAAACAATCCAGCGGGAGTGCAATCTGGTCAGCATTATCGAAGCAATGAACTATGCACGCAATATATTTTGCGTGACTATTGCTTGAATCGATTAATTAAACTAACGAATCATCATTTTAATAAGTAAGTTGGAGTATTACCGATAAGTTGTTATATAACAATAACATTTTTGATTGGTTGAAAGTTATAAAAGCGAGTTCAATCAGTGGTCAAATGACATCGTTCGGCAGATGTACTCGTATGCAATAGTCATTGCAATTTAATTTAGTATTTTGCAATTTTTAATTTTTTTTTCTTAATTTTTGATCATCTGACCTATACTCAAAAATCAGCTTAGTATAAGTAAAAAGATACTTTCTTTCAAATTCCGTAATAAAAAAGAGGGTTAATATTTAAAAAAGAACATCGATGACGTCATACCTCTTACACGGGTCACTCTTTATGTATAGATTTTATTTGCAAAAAATGAACAAATAAAAATCGACGGGTCCGAGCACTTTTTCCAAGAGTTACTCCTGAAGTTTTTAACGAATTTATCGGTCAACATACGAAAGCACTGTATAGAAGAAAATGTAAGGGTAAAGCACAAATCTTAAATTTAGAGAAAAAGACAAAGACATTAGAAATTGGCAGATATTTCTATAATAATGTAAGAATACTTTAAGTTCTCTACAGTTTAAGTAAAAAAGAATAGATGCATTTTACGGGAATGCTAGAATCAACCCAAAAAGTTAGTTCATAAAGAGACAGAGTTATTCATCTAAGGTAAAAGAAAAGTATATGGTCAATTATATAATTACCAAACAGAATTAAGAATAATAGGAGATAATAAACACCAATAAAGTAATTTCCAAAATTTTCAAAACGATTTGCTGCATTTTAATTTGATTAAGGGGGACGTACGTAAACTGCAGCGGCTTAATCCTCATTAGCATGTAATAACCAGGTAGCATGTCCAAAAAGTATGTAAACTGCAGCGGCTTGATGTTAATGACGAGCGCCGTGTAATTACCATGATCTAATGAGCGCCTAATGATGGAATTTCATACTGTAAAATTTATGGTATTCCATTTTGAAGATGTGTTAATAAATAGACGAACTGTTGCAAGAAATTCTCACTATTCATTCAGGAACGAAACCGAACGAACCTACGCTAAAATGAATAAAGTAATGGTTGTTGAGAACGAACACGGCAGAAAACTGCTATTAGCAGACGGCTGCAAGTTTTATAAAAAAGAAACTTTGAAGTCTTCGGGTGAAGAAAAGTGGTGTTGCACGGTGCGATGCTTCACAGCAAAGCTGTATATCCTCTACAACGGAGCCGATCCTGGTATTTCAAGAGATGATGGTAGGCACAACCACAACATTGACGCGAGGAAGATCCAGAAACAGATCTTCACAGCATCCTGCAAGAGAAAAGCCGAAGATGACTTGTTCTGCGGCCCAGCGAAGCTCTGCTGTACTGCGCTTAGAAGAATGCCCGAAGTCGACAGCAATCTGCTTCAAACAACAGACATCACCAACAAATATCTAAAACACAAAAATACTTGCATGTTATTTGTCTAAAAAAAAGTGGAAATTAACTTTTCATCATTTTTAAACACGCCGAATATATATTTAATATGTATATCTCGTCAGTCCCAACCCTGAATAAAGTGTGAGGGGAAATGATGTGATTAGTTGTCGATTAATGTTAATGTTAATTTTATGACCCCGCTGCAGTTTACATACGTCCCAAAAACTACCTGAAAGGTGCCCGCTGCAGTTTACGTACCCTCACTAATGATCCGCTGCAATTTATAAACGCCGGATTAAGGGAAAGGTAAACATTTTTACTAAGGTGAAGATTCGGTTACATTTTGAGGTTAAAATTACGATATTATTTTCCTATTACAAATTGTAAGATACATTTTGGTCATGATAAAATTAAGATCATTTTATAAAACATGGTATATTTAAAATGTTGCTTAGGCAAAGGAATTTCGTTTGCCATATGTAGTACACCAAGAAAAGCTTTTAGTTGTTTAATTGCACAACAATTTAAACAATTAATGTTTTACATATATCTTGCTAATATAGAATGGTCTTAAATATATCATGACCAAAATTGCATCTTACAATTTTTAATAGAAAAAAAACTTCAATTTAACCGCATATTCACTTTAGTAAACATTTTAACATTTTCCTTATCATGTTACAACTCACCTGCAATTCTAGAACAAAACGACATTCTTTTTGGCAAATGACTCTGTAGTTATGGTAGATTTTAACTGTATATAATTAAAACCGATTGCACTGTAACTTATATTGTCAGTTTTAAACAAGCTACAATGATGAAACAATGCTTTGCATTTTAAAAGGAAAATTCTCTTTCCTTGATTTAATTAAAATTAAGAAAAATCTGTTAATATTAGCCCACAAGTAAATAAAACTTTCTTCTAACACATTCTTTTAAGATAAAGCAAAACAATTACATCGTTACGACCATTGCTTACCGAGATATACATAAAGCAGTTTCCGAAAGTCTACAGATGTGAAGTTCCATAGGGCACTAGGCGGAAACTATAAAGGGAGGGGCGGAGAGTTTTGGGAAAATGTATCTCTTGTAGTGATATATCTACTAGCCAAAAATAATTTTTTCCCTAATTATTCCCAACGTCATCTTTTTATTTTCTGAGCCAATTAGTGATCGGCGTGACACGCCTATTAACTCAACTCTAACTCTACATAAAGCAATGCAGGTAATTCTTTCACTATAATAATTCTTTATTCATGGCATGTCATAGATTCATCAAAACATTTTTAAGTTCCAATCAGATGTAAATCCACATTGGTAGTAATGCAAAACGGTGGTAATCAGCGTTGCCAACCTTCATTTTGTGATTTTCATAGACAAGTCAAAATGTTTCTTTAGCTTTACCAATTTTCCGTATTTATGAGCCAAAAATGTGAAAAACTTTTACTTTTGAAAATTTTCTAAAGGTTTATTTTCCATTGATCTATTATTTGCGGTTTATATCTGTGATGCGAGGTAGATAAAGGAGTCCCGCTCGGGCGTAATTATTACGCCCGCTCTTTATGCCCTTGATCGGAATGGATTTACTTTCAAGCTTTTTAATTTATATACGTACTCAGAGTAGAACATAAAAGGTATGCATAGCGGGCATAACTTAATGTTCCTCGGGCATACAGATCTTCATAATGTCCTTGGTACATAAATAACTATTATCAAGCTCTTTAACTAAAACCATCGTGTATTCTTTGGATTGAACGCTGAGCAATAGTTTATCGACTTCTGTAATTTCTGAAGATTTGATCAATATTTTCTAGAATGTGGAAACATTCTTTTAGCCCTTAAATGACTTGAAATGTCTAAAAAAAGAGAAATTTTTCTAGAGTTGGCAAGACTGGTGGTAATCCAAATTGGTGGTAGTCCAACTGTTGGGATTTTCGAACTATCCATAAGCAACAGGCATAATGTTCTCTGAATGTAATTTGTTGGCAGTGGTCTATTATGATATGTTTTTCGGACTTTTTCCACTGTCTAGGGTGTAAATCACACAACGTTTCAAAAGTTTTGATCTACTACCATTTTCAGGTGTTCCTGGTTAGTCCTGAGAAGGACTGATATTGTACGTTTTTCTACGTAAATTTGTGCCTTCCCCGGGGTTTGCCACTCTAACCACTAGGCCACCAGGGCGGTTATATATTTTAGTTGTAAACTTATATATATATATATATATATATATATATATATCTTACCAGGAACACCTGAAGACGGGAGTAGATCAAAACTCCCGAAACGTTGTGTGATTTACACCCTAGACAGTAAAAAAAGTCCGAAAAACATATCATAACAGGCATAATCTTTTAAGGCGATTGTTGCTTTTTATTAAAAATTTGCAGCCCCTAATAATCTTGGGCTAGAAGCGATCGCTTCTTTTGCTTTATTACTAATACGGCCCAGCCCATGGCCCGTACTACGTGGGACATCTGGTATGTGCCATAGTTTTCAAGATGCGTCGATGCTGACATTTATTCCGCGCTTTACTGGTACGCTTTGTTTAAACAACTTATGTAGCACTTGTTAAAAATAATTTTTCGACGACTGACATCGAAAGTAGATTTTTCTCACTGTCGTTTGACAACTGAAAGTTGACATTTGCCGCTGAGCGTGCGTTTTCATCACTTTGCCGCTCGCCGAGCGTTTTGGGTTTCCGCGTGAACAAAATAGGTAGCCACGTCCGAATGTTTCCTTGAGAATGCCCGTCATTTGTCGAAATAATCGCGTCACATGTCTAATAGACTGCGCGAGTAATGTTAACTTGATTGTCAATTAATATTTGCAATAAAATGAAATATGATATTTTCCATTAATAATATGCTCAGTTGTCGAAAAAATAGTATGTATATTTCGAGCTAAAAGTGCGCTTGCCGCTTTTGCATGATTCAATATTCATGCGTAAGCGGCAAGAATGCACTTTCAGCTCTTAACATACAATATACTATTCTAGCTTAATGCGACATCATCTAAATATAGAAAAAATAATCTTCTAAGTAGTCTAAAACTCATTGAGAAATATTGAAAAATAAGCTTGTAAATGCGATGTAAACATAAAATTCGTCAAATTTTAGTAATAAAACAAACTACGGAAAATATTCTTTTTGGAAAACTGATAAAAATGTTGACATTTACATGACCTAAATCGGTCGTCAAAGTGACTGTTTTTTGTTCACTGGATGTAAAAGTCTTTTTTCTTCAAACGACAGTAAAATATGGCATTATACTGCTGGATTGATGATGCTAAACTGTCACTTTATTGCCAAGCGGCAGATAATATTATCTGCCGCGGACGAGCGGCAGATAATAGATATTTATGCATTAAGGGAGATATGAATATGTTTTTTCCCTGAGGTTGACATGTATTATAGACCCAGGGCCTCTGGCCCGAGGTCTGTAAGTCAACCGAAGGTAAAGAACATGGATATCTCCCGTGGTGCATACAATATTTTATCTACGACCACTACTAAAAGTAGGCCTTTTAGCGCTAGCTTGTTTTACTAAAAGTGACGTTTTATAGTTTACCGTGTTTAAAGAAATCAACTGTTTACTTTTAGCACATGTGCTAAAAGTGAAGCGAGGTTCAAAACTACAATTTCGAACTGCAAGTGAAGTTGTAAAGCTATTCTAGTTGCTTCTTGCGTTACAGGTAAAGCGTTTTTGAAATAATTAAAGCGTTATGTAATGAATACAGTCATATGTGAAGTATCAATAATTACATTTCCTAACTCACCTTGACAGCACGGGCGTGGCCAAACAATCGCCAGCGGCGTAGGCTACTATTCATTATGACGCAGCGTCGCAGATGCGAACCTTTCTTAAATCGATATTTATGGATTAATAACGGTAAAATTAAGGTCGTAGATAAAATATTGTATGCAACGCGTGCTAAAAGTCGTTTATGCGCGAGACATGTTATGAAACTCAGCCTTCGGCTTCGTTTCATAATTTTCATGTCTCGCGCATAAAAGTCGACTTTTAGCACTTGTTGCATAAATAGCTATTATCTACTAGCATATTCGTAAGAATAGTATGAAATTTCAAAATGTCATAATGACATTTAAAATAAGAATATGTGAGTAACATCAAGGATTGCCTCATTTTATGGTTGCTAAGACGTTAATTGTAGTTGCATTGTTACCATGAGTTTGAGGGAGAAATAATTTGACAAGTCCCTTGAGAGTTATGAGTAGCTTTTCATATTTTTTTTCTATGGCGAAAATGTACAATATCATGTTGCTAGTAGATAAAGTTATTATCTGCCGCTGACGACTTTATCTGCCGCTGACAACTTTATCTGCCGCTCGTCAGCGGCAGATAATATTATCTGCCGCTGACGAGATCAAGTGATTTACTTCGAATTTTGTTCACAAAGTTGTAAATAATTTGTTATAAAAACGTTTGAAGAAAAAATACTATATGTTATTCGGAGCAAAAGTATATTTATGTGGCTCGGCTGTACTTATCTGCCTCGCAAGCTCGCAGATAACCCGTCCAGCCTCGCCACATAAAATATAACGTTTGCTCCTAATAACATAATATACTATTACAATCTAGAACAGAAAAGGCTTTTGTGTTCAGAAATTTTTGATTAAAGAAGAGGTCACAATGTAGACAAAATTTTCTTTGAGTTTCCCTTAATGTGGAGCTGTTCAGTTTTCGAAAAAACGTTGTTTGCATTCTCGAATGTTTTTTTTGCTCGCCATGCTAGCAAAAAAATAGCAATTTGTGCAACAAGTGCTAAAACTGGACGTTTATGCACGAGATATGAAAAATATAAAACGAAGCCGAAGGCTGAGTTTCATAAAATGTCTCCTGCATAAACACTTTTAGCACGGGTTTGCACACAATATTTTTTCTACGGCCTTAAATTTATTTTTGTTAATCCATAAATGTGGATTTAACAAAAGTTTGCATTTATGACAGTTATAATTTATGTCATAGTAAAGAGATGGCCCTGACGCGCAGGTGACTGTTTCTGCAGCTAGTAGATGTCAAAGTTAGTTATCAAAGGGAATTATAAATGTACACATTTTACTTGATTCATTACATAATGCTTTAACTATTTAAAAAACACTTTACCTCTAACGAAAGAAGTAACTAGAATAACTTGATAACCTCACTTCCAGTTCAAAATTCTAAATTCGACACCAGTTGTTTCCTTTTAGCACATGAGCTAAAAGTAAACAGCTGATTTCACTTTTAACAAGCTGAATTATAAAACGTAATTTTTAGTGAAAAAAGCTAGCACTAAAAGGCCTACTCTTAGTAGTGGTAGTAGAAAAACTTATTCTCGAATGAAAAATTAGAATTTCCTAATCTAGAATCAAAAATAAATATTTTCTGCTTTTTTACAATCGCAAACAGAATGGCGGCTTCCACATTTAGATCTGTAAGGTCATTCCAGAGAGTATACACCCTATGATAGAATTTATGGTTCCTGATTCGTGCCTATAAAAATTACTATAGTTAGGACAATTAACGTTTATACTAATTCAAGAAGAACAGTAGTATTTACTTCAAATATTGTGTGTTAACGATTTTAAGTTAAATCAAATTAGGCTGATGTATTTAAAGTTAGAAAGTAGTGCGAGAAATGTTAGGAAAATATGTTTCCTCTTTAATACCTTTCGAAAACAAAGCTTCACCGAAGACATTTCGAATACATATGCTTCCCACATGTTTTATTTTAATACGCCTTCCTCGAGTTGAGCGAAGGAACAGCGAGATGCGGCGAATGTGTTATTCCATTTCTCATTTCCACATCAAATCGTATTCATAAAGCAAAGTAGTGGGAAATTTCTACTTCTTAAGTTATTCTAGGAGCTTATCGAATTTCCGCTTGCCGGAATATCCAACAGAGGCGTTTCTAGATTGATGGAATAGAAAATGCAACAGTTAACCAAACATACGGCAGTATGGAAACATTTCAACTAATTTATAAAGGACAACTGAGATACAGATTCCCTTAACGATTCGAAAACAACCGCAATTTGATCCCCGCTTCTTTAAACGAAAGTTGTAGGATGTTTTTAGGTTAATCCACGATTTGTGGTTGGCGATCATCCAGTGTCTGGAGCCACGCGTGGCGTTGCCTGGAGGAAGAGGCTTGTGCGTATAGTCAACAATAGATTTGGGGCCTGGAAAACATTCAGGCGCTGCAATTTTTGACTGGAGACGCAGCCCGCGAGCTAAACTTCATTTAAATATAGGACAGGAAAATTAGAGTACGGATAAGCGACGCGTTCCATCACTCTTACTTATTGTACATACTAATTATTTTGTTAGTTCGGGTGGTCTATTGTTGTTTTTAATGCTCCATTACATAAATAAAGTAAAATTAAGATAATAACACTAATCTGTTTTTGAATTATTCAAGTGAATCGGTAACTGAAAGCTAAATGATGTTTTCTTAAGAATTAATAACGCACACAGTATATTGCCGTACGCTCTCTAGCTACCATGTCAGTGAGTCAAGTTAGCCATCTGAGTAGGACATGCCTGCAGAATATATAACATGTGAGCAAACAAAAATGAAATCAAGCTTGGCTTTGAAATATTTGCTGTATGAATAATATGTTGATGGCACTGTAAGTCTATGTCAAATTCGAGGTTAGCAGGTTAGTTTTTGCGTCAGTCTGTGTCAAAATTGACGGAAAACCTAACCTGCTAACTTCGAATTTGTCATGGACTTACAGTGCCACCAACATATTACTCATACAACAAATATTTGAAAGCCAAGCTTGATTTCATTTTCGTTTGCTCACATGTTACATCAGTAAATGGTTGTCAGCCTATACCAAAAAGAAGAAGAAAAAGAACAAGAGGCGTTGTTATAACAAGATATGCTATGAAGTAGTATGCGGTGATCATGCTAGAAATTAAAGGAATTGAATGCTTAGACGCTGGAATCGAACAGCAAACTTGCAGTAACTGAATTAAAACCTCAGCAAGCACTTGGAAAAGCCTATAATTTGATATTATCTCAATAAATACAATTTCTGTTGAGGCCTCGCAAAGACGAAGCGCATTTAAATTATAGCTTTAAAAAAAGTTTTCACTGGCACCATGTCAGGACATTTTGAAATTGTTAGAATGTACGGCTATTAGAGTATTTCTCTAAAATGAGTACTCCACTTGTATATAGTTTTTATTCATATTATTCCGCTTGTTAAGTCAAGCTTATCGAATTTCAAGCAAGCAGTTAATGGCTTACAGCGTACCCAACTGTGCCCGCCGCCGTAGAACCTGAAAGGCACTTATTTCATATTTTTGCTTATATACGTTGGCATGCTAGGTTCCAATATCGATTTAGTATGCAGACACTTTTCTAGAATATTCCGCGACCTGAACGCCCGTAAGTGTGAGCGAGTTCGCAAGCTGCAGTCGCCTTGTCGATGGTTGCACGTATTTCGTGCGAGACACAGACATGCTTCCCGCCCGTCCCACTTTAGCAGGGCTGGGGTAGCGTGGCGTGTTGTTTTTGGGAGTTTGTTCGGGAGCTTGAAGCGAGTCAGTCGGTCGTAGAGTGTTTGTTCCTCGTCGAATTGCCAGGAGCTTTTTCTGTGTCGTCAAATAGGCCGTCGTGCCATTAACCATTTATATGTAGGTGAAATCAAATTGAGAGCGTTTACCCCTGGTCGAGTTTTACGTTTTGGTCTATTATTCTGGTCGCATCTTTATCTTCTGGTTAGGAATCTGAGGGACTGCACTATCAACGCCTACGCTTCAAGCTCGTTGGAGCTCTTCGCCCCGTTTCACATAATTTGGGACAACGGCCGAAGCGCAAGCTTCGATCGCCACAGGTGAAGTTCTGTGGAGGTATTGTACTAGGCGTAAGCTTTCCGCGCTAATCATAAGCGTGCACTAACTAACGTTTTTTATATCACCCCTTTTCATTAAGCAGTGCGAATACATGGTTCAAATTACAGTGCCATATGCAGGCGCGTCACCTTTGCGTAGTAATTATCGTTGTGCATTAACTAACGGTTGTTTTTAATACCCCCTTTTTCGTTACGCTTTGAGTACTAAGTAATGTTTGTGTACCTTATTTGTGCACCGTATGTGTTTGAAAAACAGTAGAGCTATTTGTCAAACGCTTCCGCTGTATTTTCTTTGTGTTGCATGTTAAGTTTCAGTGTAAGCAATCTGTAGTGTCGTCGCCCGATTGGCGACTGGTATAAGATTGGTATAAAGCGAATCGTGGACAAATTTGTGAGCGTCAAGGTAGGTTTGAACACTCCAGCTGTCGGTTCCAAGAAGTCCCAAGGTTGCACTCTACTCTACCCCGTTTGGATTTCGAGTTTCTGTCAGACATAGGCTCAAATTTCGAATCCCGTGGCGCCTTATTATTTTGTAACACTCGTCCCCACTTCCATTTCTGATTTGGTCACGAGTACTTCGTTGCCTCTTCGCTGTGTAAGTTTTTCGTAGCTAACGATGATAACAGCGTGGCTGTCGAAATACGTATTTAGCAGTTGTTAAATATTTCTGTGGTGAGGGGTTTTAACGAATTGTGATAATTTCAAACCACAGGCTCCAGCAGTTTTATTTTATTATTGTAACACCCTATATATGTCGTCACGCTTGTGTCTACGGTGCCCCGTTCGTAGAACCACGCCAATCTCCCTGAGCGTACTCAGCCGTGGCTATTGGTCTGTTCTCGAGAATACTAGGGCAAGTGGTGAAGTTTCCCGGACGTGATAAGTTTGGTGGCACTCTCGTACCCCGAGGTGTCGTAAACAGTTTTGTACCGTAACAACCATGCACTGGATGA
Source organism: Agriotes lineatus (assembly GCA_940337035.1). Taxonomy (NCBI): domain Eukaryota; kingdom Metazoa; phylum Arthropoda; class Insecta; order Coleoptera; family Elateridae; genus Agriotes; species Agriotes lineatus. Next base: position 14,534 of record CALNHX010012913.1, read on the forward strand.
TGCAGGCTACAGGAGTAAAATCCCTTATCAAACCCCAGCCTGCGTCGAACTGTTTAATGGTGACAAGAAAAAAACCCTTTTTGGAAGAGAAAAACATCGAAGGACTGTACTCTAAAGTTAAATGCGGAAGAACATAACACGAGCGAGGTGTTAATCTGACATTTGCAGAATTTCCAATAAATTAACCAAAATAAAATATGCAGGCTCATCCACACACATTCGCTCAAAGTGACCTAATTTCAAGTAACATCACTGGTATATTTATAAAGGAAAAGTTTTGGTACCTAGCCAAATGGAAATTTGTAAAGGTATAAAAAATACCTCCAACCGGAGAAACAGTCATCTTAGACTGTTCACCATTTTATTTAACAGCATATACGGTGTTTCTTTGTTTTTGCGCCTTGATTTTCTTTAAAGAAACGGTTTGTGTCAACATTATCATCGTGATTTACTAGCGTTTTTCGATTTATATTTCTTATGTTTGTTGGTATACAGGAACACTTGTATGCCATTTAGTTCATTGCGGAACCATATTCTTGTTTATTGCCTCTCGATAGCGGGCGTAATATGGCTTTTATAGCTCGAGAACGTATAAAGTTGCTAAGCAGTATGACAGACACAAAAAATGTAGCACACCAACGTCAATAATCTGCATAGAAACAATAACACACCAAAAAATTCACAGCGCCAGCACAACGACAACCCATTAATCTATAGCTAAAATACGGAACCCTTGAATTTTGTTCATTTTAAGGACTAAAATGAAATAAAACGTTGCATGTACCACGTGCATAATCACGAGTATAGCCCTCATGTCCCACTGTAAACATTCCCTCGTGCTTTAATCTATTGATTATGCCTTTAATACATAAATAACTATGACGATATTCTGCCTTCTGGAGATGTGACATTTCAACTTTTTGACGTTTCACTTCTGATCTTATTAGCCCTTGTTGTGCCGTTCTCTCTTCTTAAAAACGTTGTTTCAACTGATCTGATTGCATTGTTACTATGTTGTATCATCATCCAGGAATTTTACAAAGGAGAATTACATTTTCCGGTCTAGTGTTCTATTTGATGAGTAAAATATAAAAAGAAGAAGTGTATTTGCGAGTCCCTGCCACAGAAAGTAAATACTTTTGAGTGATCGGTAGATATGTAGCCATTATAAAAGCTCACCAGTTAAGATATTGATCGTGGATCAATTGCTCTTTCAGTGCTAGGATGTGTCGAACAGTGGTCGTTGAGCATGAAGTAAAATTGACGTTTGGGAGGTATTTTAGGCGCTCGTGACAAACTATGTTTTTTACCGAATATTAACTGTTTCATAGGCAGAACATTATTTATAATTCTAATCACGTGCCGTTTGAAATACTAAAGAATCTTAAACGCTTAAACCATTTTTTGTTCGAAACTTGACCGATTCTACTTATCGAGTGCTCGCCAGCAATCATCGCCGAGCGGTGGTTCTTTAAATTGCTCAATTTCGTACCCTACATGCTTCTAGGATTGATCTTTCGAGCTGGAGCTAGAGCCTAACTCTCTTCCTTCCGTTTGGTACCAATTAATCCATTATTACAACTAAGTTCTTACATGGAATTGTGTAATGTGAATGTGCATTATCGTCCATCGTGTATAGTGTATAATTGTATATAGTGCTTTCGCTGCATGTATTTGGACTATTTTGGATATTTTAAGAACTGCCCACCTCACAAGTTTAAATTTTTTAAGCGCATCTTCGTTGGGTGTGCTAATCGTTATTTGGGACATTGACTAACATGCTCGCAGTCCACCAATTCCACTGTATGTTTAATATAGCAGTATCAGACCACTTCGTGTTAGATTTTACGTGAACCGGGTACATTACTTGGCGTTGAAAGCAACAAGGTGGCACCTAAACAATAGCCATCTGCATTTTCCGTTAAAACTACACTCATCGTATATGAGTTAGCCGCGTACACCTTTAAGTCTTATGACTACTGAACGCTTTAATATGTGGAAGTACAAAAAATATAATGATAATCCTGCAACACTTTATTATAAGCAGGATCGCGAGCTGTGAATACCCAAAATAATCCTTAACTAATAGCGTTCAACGGGCCTGCTGAACTACTTCGGGGATGGGTAAAAACCAAAGAAATGCCCCGTAAACCTGATTGCTCAACAACTCGTGAATCTAAGTTAGAAGATTCTCCGGTGATTTGGTAATCGCAACTTACATTTAAAGAAAATATTTCAAAAATACATTTGTTAGACGCAGGTTCGCTGATAAGCGGTAACTTGGCATAGAAAGAAAAAGTCCTAAATGTGGCGCAGTTAACGTGATATTTGTTTCAAATAAATTCAGATAAATAAAGTAAGAGGGCAGTTCTTTGTACCAAAATAAAATTTTGATTCTTTTATATCTGAAGACCAGATACATAAGTAATTAAGGCGAACTCAATAACAAACACGCGGCGTGCACACGAAGCGTTCACAGTACTTCACAGTATTCTAATTTGAAAGCAAGCATAAATAACGGGCAAAATGAGTAGAAAATAGACATACTAATCAATAATAAATATCACTACGTCAATAAATAGTAAAGCCGGCAGAAACATTAAAATTTAAATATCGTAAGCTCATTACTTATTCACGCTAATACGTACATTTAAATTAGTGCAAAATATTTATTTAAATTTAAGTGAGGTTGTGGCTTATCTGTTGAATCCAGCGTCTTACGTAAACGAAGTCCAAAAGGGGGCTAAAATCGCAACTAGAAACTCCAATCTAGAAATCCATTCTCAACTCCTGTAAATTTATAAAACCCAAGTACAAAGATTTATAAATATACAGAAAATCCATAGATACGAATATCCATAAAAATACGAACAAAAGCCATACGTACTAAAAATCCGGGAAGTAATAAAATACATTTAGCATACAGATGTCGAGCGAATACTTCAGATTTAAATCGGCTTAGCGACTCATCGCTAATCAGAAATAGTAAATTAAGAAGCTACTGACTGATCCATCTAAAATGAAATAAGAAGGTACAAAACAACTTTCAACATATGTTTCACCACCAATGCTTACCATAAAAATCGCTAGAGCCGTTTTTGGAAAAGTCGAAAAAAAAATGAAAAATTACAAGAGTAAACACCTACTTCCGGTTATGCGATTTTTTTAAAAACTTGGTGTCGGATCTACATAGTACACAAAACTTACATATGAAGTTTCAACGCCATACCTCGTTTCGTTTTTGAGATATTCTGTTCACAGGCGCACACACACATACACAGACACACAGACAGACCAATGAAAAAAAATGTTTTTTGGTTTTAGGGGACTCTAAAACGTGAAGATCTGTTGAAAACTCACTCTGCACTCTCATACCAAGCGAAATGAATAGCTTAATATTTCCATATAACAGTATTAACCCCTACAAGGGGCTGTTTTTGATCTACATGTGCTACCGTTTTTAATTAATTTTTTAATTTGTAAATTTGTCTTCGTCACCAGCGTAACTAAACAATGTTTTATGAGTTTTAAATTGATTTACAAATAATTTATTACCTTCAACAAACTCTTCTAAGTACTACCCTACAATATAATTTTATAAATGTATTCCAGTATTCTCAATATTTTCTAATTTGTACAACTGATGAAGCAACCTAAAATTGCGAAACGTTTTGTGTTTTAAACTTTTAACTTATTAATAAACATGTTTACGACTTGTGATTTTTTTATGCTTCAAAAAATAATTAAAATCATGCATTCTTGAAATTTCACATAATTTCAAATTCTTTTTGACATTAATTTTCTCCACATTAATAACTTTAAAATTATAAATGTCATTTCTTATTTTGAATTGAAAACTCAATTTCGAATTTTTGGGGTGATTCCAATACTTCCTTTATTGTAAAAGGAAGTAAAAATGCTATATCTATTAAATCCACCAGATGTGTTTTTTTCCAGATTCTATTTAACTAAACCACGATGAAGAATTGGGAAAATGACAAATATGCTGCAGCCATAAAATCAAATCCCTTGTTTAGACAAGAATCGATGCTGCCGAAGATCTCCATGGTTTGTTTTTACAAGTTCAGCAAGAAGTTTTTTACTTCAAAGACAATATAAAACGAAAAACCTGTTTTACTACCAGTGTGGGGCAAAACTACCGTAGAAAACCTGATCGTAGAAGAAAGCTTGTAAGATACCGCGCCAGGACTCACGGCGGCAATACGATACATTCGGAAAAAACGGTAAATGATACGCCAAAATCTATTAGAAAACGCCTGAAAGGCTAAGGCAGTACGAGATATCACGCGTAGATACGACCAGACAAGCCAAATAACGGAAATGACCTTCTAAATAAATTCACACAAATGGAACAAGAGACACTGTCTCTTGCAGGCACCCACTCTTAACACATAAACCAAAAATCACTTAAAAAATATTAAGATATTACTAAGCTCTAAATTTCAGAGCAGGCACTTGATTTGAAATAGGTAAATATTGAACTGCCAGGGCTAAATATTCAATACGCTTTCGGAGGGACCTAAAAGACAGGAAACATCACGTGACCTGAGAAGTTAGTAAGCAAGAAATCCAAACCAAACTCACGACTGCACTCAAACGCAGTGTTCAGCGTGGCAGATAAAAAACATAAGCTTTTAAATTCGTATAGCCATTACGTAGCTATTAGGGAATACTGCAGGTAAAGTAGATAACTACGGCTAACGTTAGCATATAGGCAAAAGTGGGTGCTACTTCAAAATGAACGCAACAGTCTGTTACAGGCAGTAAGCAGGTTTTGACTTTCACTTTTCAGAGAATTAAAATTTTATTCACTGAATTCAGTCATAGAAATTTTTTGACTACTATTTCAAATCAACAAAATTTTTCCTTTTGCTATTTTCAACATTCAACACCAGTTCAAACAATTATTGTAGCCTCACGTTGCTGCGCTTAATTTTGTATTGACTGTTATATCCAACTTGGTTTACTTATTTAATTACAATTCGCTTTGTAATTACCTATTATTTCTGATTTTTACTTGCCTGACTTTCTACACTGTAATACGTGTTAGATAATTAATTATTTTACTTTACGACAATTATTTGATATTCCTTATATGTCATATTTGACTGTACGAATTCAATTTTTGTTTAAGTTAAATTCTCAATTAAAATAAATTCAAGTACTTCTTATGCCTTTTAATATGAATCGTTAACATTAAGTTATTAAATATTTCTAGCTTAGTAGAACATGAGAACAAGTCGGTTCACGCAGTATCAAGACTGTTTATTATTTCTGAAAAATCATTTGTTTAATGAAATCTTATGTCAAATATTTGTGACTATTCAATTCACCTGTCATCCGTGAAAAAGTGACCAATGAAAATCCAGAATTCTGACGTTTCTTGACCAATAAAAAAAATATCACTGAATATATCTTCCTAGAAGGTATTCAAGTGAATATTTTTAACAAATGCGATTTTTATTAGAAAAAGTCAATATTAGTGTTCTGTTACTATAGAAATTGCGTAGTTTGTTGCGAGATTTACTGAAAACTAATTTGAAAAGGTAGTTTGGTTCATTAAATAGTCCCTCGAATACCATTCTTAGTCAAAGTTAAGTAGATTATTTTTGCGGTGGTATCACTACGCATGTCCATTGCGCTTGGGATTAGGACTCGTGCTAGCGCACTCGTCCTAATCGTACCAAAGCGCAATGGACATTCGTGACACCACCGCAAAAATAGTCGACATAACTTTGACTACTCATGGTATTATAAGTGATTATTCAACACTATAATGAACGAACCAATGAAAATTGTTCAATTTGTCAGAAACGGCCAATTAAAATTGACTGTCATTGAAAACACCTAATGTCACAGTGTTTTCACGTGAGCCCGATTGGTTTTAATGATTTCAATTTAGTGAGTAGCCCTTGACTGACATTTCACCAAAACGTCAAAGTCAAAGTTTGCAAATCAGCGTCGTTCTAAGAACTCATAATAATCGTGTTGGAAGATCCAGTATTGAATTAATAGTGGAAAACGTTAAAAATGTGTGCTGTCGAACACGGTAAAAGTCATCTCCCCATGTTGTTGAATAATCTTTCCAAATACCACTCAAAAAATTTTCAGAAAATCGTACGACACTCATTAATGACCAATAGAAAAATTAGTTCACGAGCCGTAACCAAAACAACAACAAAAATTTCTTGGAAATTTTTTGTAGGTAGACATTACTTCCTTTTAAGGTTTGTGTCGTTACGATTTTCTTACCGAATCTGCATTCGAGCATTAATTCATATCCGGAAATTATTATTCGTGCATTCCAACAACGTCCTAATTTGCCCTCGCGTCCCGCTCAGGCAAATTAATACGACGTTGTTGGAACGCACTCAAAAACTTTCCGGAAAGAATTAATGCTCTTATGATATTATATGTCAGAATTTTTGTTGTCAACATGCAAATTATTGCAAATTTCTCTCAACAAACACTGCCCAAATTTTTAACGCAGTTTTGGTTTCGATAAATTTAATTTGCATGTGAACAAAAAAAATTCTCAAAAAATTTTCACCTTTTGTGGTATTACCCTTGACAATTTTAATGAACGTCGGTGTCACTTCAAATAATGTACATGGAATATCAATCTCAAATACCTTCTTGTTACCATACCTGTGATTTAATAAACATGAAATAGTAAGTAGTTCTTTTATTAATTACCACACTTCACTCTTTTACTGTTTATTTTAGTTTGCTCAATGAATGCCTGTGACTGTAGCTCATCCAAAGAACTTAATCCGCCTTATCAAAAATTCAAATGTATACTTTTCATTTATTACCTAAATATCAGGTAATCTGTGCCCCGCCTTGCGGCACTACAGGGTAATCTCAGTACAAGTCCATCCTACTGTCAAGAACTGCAAACACCCTCGGTAGTGCCTCCTTCCAATTCTTAATCAGCATACAAT
>CALNHX010012914.1:0-21493 GCA_940337035.1 Agriotes lineatus
GTGTTATATTATGAATAGACAATGGTCTCCTGTGTAAAACTGCAAGCTTGCAACCTTGAACGATAAATAGCTTCTTTATATGAATTGCAAGTCTGCAACCTTGAACGTACGTGGCTTCCTGTCTCACGCTCCCTTTTAGAGATAACGCTTATCTTAGCTGATTAGGCATAGTATATATACTAGTAGCTTGCACTTCTAAGTTAAGCTCCAGTCAGTCGATAAGTTCCATTGTGTTCGTATCATAGCTAGATGTAAGAAATTGTCCGGCGGCTAGCTGTGTGCTTCCAATGTTATATTTCATTGTAAAATAAAAATAAACGTTTTTTAAAAAGTCGTTTCGGCGGCCTTTTAATAAAACTGGCGCAGTCGTTCGGATTTGTGGAGGAAAACCTGGAAAACTACAAACATCGAGTCGACCAGCAACTTTCCTTGAGGTTCAGCTCTTTGCCGCAAATCGAAACCTACCACCCAGCGGATCTTCGGACATCTCCAACAGGGACAAACATCGCCCGATCGTGAGAAGCGCCCGTCGACCCAGCTCCTGCTCCTCCGTGGTTATTGGAACCATCTGGTCATTGGGACCACTCTTGATCATTGGGATCAGTCTCTGGTATTGGCAACGTCAACAACGACGACCCCAGGACAACTTTTGGATAACGCTCTAGCGCAAAGCTGGACTATCCAAGTCGGACTTCAGGACCTCTGTGCAGGCCAGCCGACATCAATAGGATCGACGCATCCTTTTTGAAGACAACAGGACGTAGCTTGATCGCACGCCGTTCGTCAATTTTAACGCACAATGTAAGTGCATATTTTTATAATAATTTTCAAGCTTTAGAGAAAAAGCAAAGGTATATTTTTATAATAATTTTCAAGCTTTAGAGAAAAAGCAAAGGTATATTTTTAAAAATAATAATTTTCAAGCTTTAGAGAAAAAGCAAAGGTATATTTTAAAGGCAACAAAGTAACGACTATTAAAGCGTTCGCCTAAGTAATAATTTTCAAAGTTTTAAAGAAAAAGCAAATAATTAATTTTAAAGGCAACAAAGTAACGTAATATAATTTTCAAAAATAATTATTAAAGCGTTCGCCTAAATAACAAAGTAAAAATTTCAAAGGCAACAAAGTAACGTAATATAATTTTCAAAAGTGATAATTATTAAAGCGTTCGCCTAAAACAACAAAGTTAACTAATATAAAGTTTAAAAAATTATACTAACATAGTTTTAAATATTTATTTATAAATTCAGGCAGAACGTAGTAAGCCAGACCAATTGCTGCACATAATAGGTGTGCTTAATTTGCATTTGTGCTTGCGTTCTTGCGCGTAGGATACCTACCCCTGTTAAACATCCCCTAGTCATTAAACTGTTTACTAACATAAATAAAAATTAAAAATAAGCGAAACAAATAAAGCAAAATTAATTTTTGTCTATAAAATTTTTATGTTTAGATCACTATTATCTTGAATCATTAGTTAAAACACCTGTAATTACATTTTGAAACAATTGTAAAAATTTTATGTCACGAGATCGATCACGCTCACCAAGGAATTCTATCCCTAGAATTTTATTTTTAAATAATTTTGGGTTGTTACAACAAATATGGTTGATCAAAACGCATCATTGTTTCCCCCACATTTTAATGTAGCTTTATTAAATGAAATTCCCACATATGATGGTAATCAAGCCACTCTTTCGGAATTTATCAGATCCGCAGAAATCATTGCAACTAAATTTTGTACAGAAAATTTAAACGATTATATCAACCAAGTAATTTTAAATTCGATAAGGAATAAATTAAAAGGTCAAGCGTTAGAAGTAATCACAGGTTACGAGTATGATACTTGGAAAGACTTAAAAAATGTCTTAATTGAAAATTTTGGCGACCAAAGGTCAGAATTGAATCTTTTAATTGATTTAACTAAATTAAAACAGAATAAAGACTCTCCCATAGAATTTTTCAATAAAGTTAGAACTCATTTAGCTATTTATAATTCAAAAGTTTCTCTGAGTCAAGAATCAAAAGACATTATCACTTATAAATTAAAGGCTAACAAAGATTTAGCACTTCGCACTTTTACAAGTGGACTAAATGAAAATTTAGGAAGCTTCGTAAGAAGTAGAAACCCAACTTCACTAGAACAAGCCTTAAGCATAGTAAAAGAAGAAATTGATATCAGATATTCTCAAAATCAAAATAATTTTCAAAGTCAGAAATTAAATAAATCAAATTTAACTTCCAATATTCAAACAAGAAATTCATATAAACCTAAATTTAATAACCCAAATTTTATGCAAAGACCATTTCAACAAAATCGAAGTAATTTTAATCAAAATACCAATTATTTTAAAAGTCCAACAAATTTTAACAATCCTAATAATTCTAGAATAACTCAAAATTCAAGCTTTAATGCATTTGCACCTAAACCAAATTTTTCACCAACAAATAAACCAGAACCTATGGACTTTAGCACTATAAAAAGACCAGCTACTCAACAATCAAATTTCCCTAATAAATATCGAGCAAATTCTCAAAATGTTAATAGAAATTTTAATCAACTATTTTATCACAGTAATGTTCAACAAGAAAATTCCCCTGTTGATCATGAAAATCTAATAGAAAATTTATTCGAAAACTCCCCTGAAGAAAATAAAAACTTCACTGAAAATTTATTCGAAAATTCTCAAGAAAATCCAGAATACAAACAATTAGACCTATATTTTCAAAATGAACCCCAAGACTTGGACATTACATCAGATTATTATGAATTTCCAGATCCAGACGATACTGTAAATTTTTATTAAGAGCCTCGGAAAAGCATATTTTAACTTTTAATATAAATTCAAAATCAGATCTTCCTTATATTATAATTCCCGCCACTGGCGATAAACTTTTAATTGATACAGGTAGCTCACAAACAATAATTTCTCCAGAATTTGTACAACAACATTTTCCAAATTATATTTATGAAACAGAATTCGAGATAATTACATCTCATGGAATTTCTCAACATAACTTAATTGCAGATTTACCAATCCCCAGTCTTTTTTATGAAAACGGAACACATACATGTTATTTATATAATTTTAACCCAGACTATATAGGACTTATTGGATCCGACTTATTTTCAAAATTATCCGCACGAATAGATTATAAATGGATGCACATTCAAACAGAAAAAACAGTAATACCGTTCTATTATAATCCATCAAAAACTAAACAGGAAATTCAAAAACGTAATGAATGTAATGTTTTGTAAATTTATCAGCATAAAAAAAATGTAACTAAAATAACTCCAAAATTAAAATTTAATGAAAAAGGCATGACTAAGCCTTCAGCAATTGAAATCATACAATAATCAATTTAAAACAAGCGTAATTAATACTTTAAATGAAATACAAGAAATTAATATTTATAATCCTTAATCTTATAAAAATAAAAATTATGAGCTCAACAAAAATCAGTCTATCAGACTTAACAACTTTAATATAAAAACTTCAAACATTAAAAGTATTTTAGATAATTAATTTAAATAACAATTTAAAAAAACAATTTAAGACTAAAATCAATGCACATATAATTTCAAAACTGACGAAAAGTCAACTCATAAGGTTTAGTAATTCAAACATAAATTTGTAAAATATTTAGATTATATAGCTCCTTCTAAAGTAGGAATAAAATCAGATTCATTTAAAAATTCAACAATCAAAATTTCCCAGCACCTAAAAATCGAAATAAAACCATTTTTAACCAAATAGTCTATTATAGAAAATTTATCACAGACTTTTCCAAAATAACTAAATTTTTAACCGTGTGTTTAAAGAAAAAATAAGATTGTTCACACCCTTGAATTTTTGAAAAACTTTAAGTATTACAAATAAATTCTAATAAATAAATCAGTAACTTCAAATATCAAAAGTATTTTAAAAAAATAACATCTTAAGAAAAAACTTAAGACTAAAATCATTTAAATCAGAAAAAACTCAAATAAAAATTATACTTAACAAACAAACAAGACCTAAGCTTGTATTAATCTAGTATTTACAATTTTAATAATCACAATATTTCTCGCGTTAAAACTAAGATGTTCACAGCAACATACCTTTATAATTGATATTGCTAAAGGAAAACAAAGAAAAACCTTTACAACCATTTAAAATTAAATTCAAATTCAGAAAAGTCAAACATTTCAATTAAACGAAAAAGTATTTATTAAAACAAATCTCAGAAGTAAAGATTAAATTTAAAATTAAAACCCATTCAGAAAGATCAAACATTTCAATTAAACGAAGAAGTATTATTTAAAATAAATTTCAGAAGTAAAGATAAAATTTAAAATTAAAACCAATTCGGAAAAATCAAACATTCCAATTAAATGAAAAAATATTTGTTAGAACTAATTTCAGAAGTAAAATTGAAATTCAAAATTAAATCTAATTTTTTAAAAAATATGGAAATATAAAACACCCTGACTAAAAGGAACTATTGCTCTCTCTTTTTCAGGATTACTACACTCTTCATCGCCTGTACCCTGCTGACTCAATCACTAGTTATACAGAGCGATATTATTATTAAAAATTTAAAAGATAATCCTGGATTATATCCTCTAAACTTAGGAAACGTAGTGCTTAAACAAAGCGAATGGACGCTTATTAGAAATGTAGACTATACCCCTATATTTGTTAATTATGACACACTTAGAACTAATTTAATGAAAATAATACCGTTACTTGAAAATAAAAGTTACGTTATTGAATATACAAAATTTAAAAGGATTGATGATGTTATTATCAATCATAACAATTTACTCATAATATTAAAACAATATCTTGAAAAAACAGATAAACTCTTAAGTCAATTATTTCCTGATGTTAAACACAAAATTAATAAAAGAGGACTTTTCGATGGACTTGGATCCGCTTTCAAATTTTTAACTGGAAACCTCGACGCCAACGATGGAGTCAGATATGAATCTATGATTACTAAATTGCAAGAAAGCAATAAAATTCAAAATGACGTTATATTAGAACAAACTAAAATTTTAAATGATACCATCTCAGTAATCAATGATATAGCAAAGAGTCAAGAATTATTAGACAGAAATATAAATAAAATAATTTTACAAAATGAGGAATTAGGCAAAAATCTCGCTACATACTCCTTAAAAACAGTCTTGCTAGAAGCAATTCAATTTTTGCAACTACTTATTAACACTTGTTTGGAACTAGAAAATGCATTAACTTTTGCCCAAAATCAACAGATGCATATGTCATTAATTGATAATGACGATTTAATTGAAAATCTAAATGAAATTTCGACGTATCTCAATAGCATATCAGAAAAAGCTTTAACTATTCCATATCCTGCAGAGTTACAGTATTTACATTTATACGAGTCAGTTATCATTACAAAAGTTTATCAAGTTAAAAACAGAATTACATTTATATTCGAAATACCTCTTACTTCCAAAACTAACGATTATCAAATGATACAATTAATACCATTTCCGATTTTTATCCAAAATTATCAATTTCGTATGATTATACCTACTTATAGTACTTTATTATTTAACGTTAAAAACAGCATTCCCATTGAAATAAGTCATTGTAAACTTATAACTTTAGACACCTACTTTTGTAATCAAAATAACTACTTTGAAATCCCCAACGACAAATTGTGCGAAACACAACTTCTGTCATTTAATAAAAATAAAACATGTATCCCTTATTTATTCAATTTAACAGAAATCAAAATATCACAAATAAATCCTGCGAAATGGTTAATATCTTCCCCATCTGAAGCAATATTGGACGTCAAATGTAAAAATCAGAATTTTAGAAAAGGAATATCTGGCACTAACCTCTTACACCTTAGTTCAGACTGTCTTGTTTCAATAAATCAAAAACACATGTTATTCACCGCAAAAAGAACCTCAAATGAAATTGTTAATTTAAAAATTTCAAACATTGACCGCTTAATAATTCCTGAATCAAACCACATAAATGTTTCAAAGATTGACTTGATACCTCTTGACACCCAGAAATTGGTTGAGGACCGAATTAAACTTAATAAATATGAAAATTTGTTAAAACCTGTTAATTATATTAAATCTGATAATTTAAGTGTGTCTGCAATTATATTTACTCTGTGTACTATTCTTATGTTAATAATTTTTATATTGTATTTGTATTATAATAGAAACACAATGAAGATTAAACTTATTAGATTTTTAAATAAAGATTTTGAACCGGTTAACGTAAATGCATAAGTTTAATTTTCTTTTCTCTTTGTAAGTTCAATGGAGGCATATTTGAATACCACCCATTGAACATTTTATCGGCGGACGTGTTATATTATGAATAGACAATGGTCTCCTGTGTAAAACTGCAAGCTTGCAACCTTGAACGATAAATAGCTTCTTTATATGAATTGCAAGTCTGCAACCTTGAACGCACGTGGCTTCCTGTCTCACGCTCCCTTTTAGAGATAACGCTTATCTTAGCTGATTAGGCATAGTATATATACTAGTAGCTTGCACTTCTAAGTTAAGCTCCAGTCAGTCGATAAGTTCCATTGTGTTCGTATCATAGCTAGATGTAAGAAATTGTCCGGCGGCTAGCTGTGTGCTTCCAATGTTATATTTCATTGTAAAATAAAAATAAACGTTTTTTAAAAAGTCGTTTCGGCGGCCTTTTAATAAAACTCTTGTAAAATATGTAACTCTAACATTAAAACAATTCTCCAATAAGGAACAAAACACAGGTAACCAACAATTGGCAAGAAGAAATATATGATGTAATAAAAACTTTAATAGAGAACATTATAGAAGAACTAGTTAGCTTGCTGCGCACTCACACGTAAATAAATAAAAGAACTGAGTAAATTAACCAACTAATTTATATTCATACATACGTAGATACAAAAACATAACATGAACAAAACAGTAACGCAGACCCGATTTCCGATAAAGTAAGATGTCACAAGCGTATATTATGTTATTAGGAGCAAAAGTTATATTTTATGTGGCGAGGCTGGACGGGTTATCTGCCGAGCTTGCGAGGCAGATAAGTACAGCCGAGCCACATAAGATACTTTTGCTCCGAATAACATATAGTATTTTTTCTTCAAACGTTTTTATAACAAATTATTTACAACTTTGTGAACAAACTTCGAAGAAAATTACTTGATCTCGTCAGCGGCATATAATATTATCTGCCGCTGACGAGCGGCAGATAAAGTTGTCAGCGGCAGATAATAACTTTATCTGCCGCTGACGAGCGTAATAACTTTATCTGCCGCTCGTCAGCGGCAGATAATATTATCTGCCGCTTGGCAATAAAGTGACAGTTTAGCATCATCAATCTAGCAGTATAATGCCATATTTTACTGCCGTTTGAACAAAAACTGTTTTTATAAAAATTTGGCAAGCTGTTATCAATCTACTGCATTCTCTGGCGCTCTAAACTTAAACTCAGTTTTATACTAGAAAAATAAAAGTTTGTTTGACTGTTGAGATTTTACAATAATTTTGTCCTATATAACTCAAATAAACATTGTAGGTCAGTCTTTTTTGTTCACTATTTATATATTTTCTTTTTATATTTTTAGGGTTCATACCTAATGTCAAATTGAAAACTTTGATTTGCAGATGGTTATCATGATGCCTTTGTTTCAACCAATCATGGCCATAGTTATGATTACTAGTTAGTTCCAAATACTGCATGTTTATTTAAAATTTAATATAGGTGACTGATTTTCATAGCCGTTTCATGCAAAGCTGCAAATCCGATTTGCTATTAATGAAATCCGTAAACAACGAACATCAACCTAATGATTTGGTTTCATTTCATACCTATTTTACTAACCTGCTGTTCCAAGTACGTTTTAATAGTTTTAATATTATTGGTCTTTGAAAAAATGCGTAAATCATCTTGTTTATTCGGGAAATATTTTGTGAACATATAAACTACAAAGCAAAACAAAACTTACACTGTTATAAACTAATAATTTCACTAAGAGCAAGTTTCTTTTTCAGCATTACATTAAACGTCTAAGAAAACCAGCCTTCTCGTGTAATTGAACATAATTTCAACATGTGGAAAAAATAAGTTAACGTTTCATGTAACGTCTAATGTTATCACCTTTTGATAAAGTATTTATCCATTTCAGTAATTGGCAGTTTTTCAAATATTGTCTAGACATGTCATGAAAAAGTCAATTACATTAGAAGGCTGCAACATATATCTCATAAGAACTTTTCATCTCCCATTCAGCAAGAAGTTTTGTGCGAAGTGGACTCCGACCACTTATCGGTGTTAGCTACTTTCCTTGCTCTCATACAAAAAGTGCGTTCACAAACAAATTAATAAAAGGGCGCATGGAATGGGATGAGAAAATACTTAAATAAAAGCTTTGCCCCAATTACTCATTTTGATCAAATAGCACAAGTTCTGTTGACGCAGTAATAACTTAATAAGAGATACAAATGTTTAATCGTTACTGCACTAAAAGCTCTACTTCAGCCACTGAGGAAAAACTGTGGTAATGCGCCTCGCATCTCTAATGATATCTTCAAACGTATTAAGCAACAATACAGAACAAGAAAACTCTGGTAAAACACTCAGAACAGAAATGTTACAATGGAACTGAATCGTTTAACTCACATTATAAACGGAGGCTACATTACTGTAATATAAGTAACTATAAAAAAATCTGTAAAAGGCTTTACCCAGGACTTTTCTCGTCAACATTGTGACACTAAATAATTTTAAAAATCAAATTAAGTTAGGAGTACAAATATCTTCACGTTTCTAATAAATTAAATACATTTTCAAATTTAAAAAAATGTATCCCGCTGGGGTTTGAACCCAACGCATCTGCAGCTCTGCAGAATGCTCGATCCTAACCGAATCTCCGCAACGAATACAACTACAGCGAAATTCCATCTGCGCTACCGAGTCTCTTCCAGATAAGTCTGGCGCGCGCCTGTCTTGAAGAGCACGGTATTATAGTTAAAACATTTTTATTTTTTGTGATTATTATCCTTTATCGATTAAGTCTTATTTTCGGCAAATGTAAAATCTGACCTATGTGACAGATATTACTTTCTTTTATTTAAAAATTAACCCAAAAATAAACAAAATTTAATTTTTTTAAGGTGCTCACCCTGTATACATTTGTATGAAATTGTACCGGTTTCATGCGAGGTAGATATATAATATGTATGTAAAATATCGTCTTCCTCCGCTATACTGCCAACAGACAGACAGACAGACAGACAGACAGACCGACAGACAGACAGACAGACAGACAGACAGACAGGCAGACGGACAGACGGACAGACAGACAGGCAGACAGACAGAGAGACTGATGGAATTGAGAAAACCTCTTTTTCGTTATCTAGGGACCTTAAAATGTGAAGATCTGAAAAAATTTCGAAGGTGATTTTTTTGTGATTACAATACTTTCTTCGTCTTTCAGATGAGGGAAGTAAAAACTCTTACAGGATTCAGCAGTATGAAGTATTGTATTCCTTTCATCAATGGCTGAACTTTTAATTTAAATAATTTAACAGGTCTTAGAGCAAACATGGAAATTCTATTTTATGTAAGTTGAACTTTATTTTACTGCTCTCGTCTGAAGACGAAGAAATCGTAATCCTAATCGTGGAAATATCACCTTCAGAGATGTCTTCCGATCTTTACGTTTCAGGGTTCTTAGGTGACGATAATAGATATTTATGTATTTAGTGTGTAAAGAGAGCCATTTTGGTATGAGGATGCGAGTTTCGTGCCGAGCGGCAGCGAGGCGCGAAAAAGCAACCGAATACCAAAATGGCTCTTTACACTCGAAATACATACAACATTTTTTCTACGGTCCTAAATAAATAACAAAATTGTTAAATAATTGAAATTTCGATACACACCATTTGATGAAGTCGTTGTACCGCCATTGATAAAGGCCGCGCGATTTGGCCGGCAACAACACTCGTTGGTTGCTGTCTGGGTCGCTTCAAATACTTTAGGCGGAGTGCAATTACCTTCAGATTCCATCTTCAACTTCACAAAAACTCACAAACTCAATAAATCTGTTGCGTGATGATGGACGCACCGTGATGCAATTGTCAATAATTTTAGCCAGTTCCAGAAAAATGACGAATTACATTAATAATCAGGTTAGCCATGGCGATGCGTAAAGTAAAATGAAGTGACGCGATTATTTCATTAAGACATTGTTTACGTGGTTGCGATGCTAAAATGGTTACTAGGGAAAAAATTTGTGAATCGCTAACTTTTCGCATTGACAGTGAGCGCTTAATAGTCAGTTTTAAAGGTGACCGTAGAAAAACATGTTTTCGCAATTCCGTCTGTCTGTACCCCTGTTCGTCTGTCTGTCAGTCTGTCCACTTGTTGGCGGTACAGCTCAAAAACTATTTGTTGGAGGAAGATGATATCGATATCTACCTGCCATGAAACCGAATATACTTTCGGTCAAATATATAGAGGAGTATCTTAAAAAAAATAAAACTCTGCCTCTAGCCGCGCGTGTTAGGTTGAATTTCGCCTGATAAGTTTTCACTCTTTCTGTAAATATTGGAAGTTGTAGAGAGATAAATAAAGACATATTATTATTATTATTATGGTTTATCGGACTGTTAATCTCGCAATCATTTTTACGGTTTCTTACACCTAACGGGTGCAATTAATCAAAGGTAGGTGAGTATGTTATTTGCATCTATTAGCTATAGATGCTAAAATATTAGTGTTAAGAATCACTGCTTTCTGTAAGAATATATACAATCTCTCGTCTAATTGCAGCGCCTTTAAGAAGTCATGTAGGGATAGAGAAATGACTCCAGTAGCCGAGAGTATATGGGTATTACGTAAGCTTTGTTAAGTTGCCACATCTGAAAAACCATTTAATTTCAGCAGTACTCAATCAGTGGGCAACTTTTTGAAGACTTTTAACCCATTGTAACTTTTTTATTATTGGTTTTTTATCAAGTGTTTGTCAATAAAAAATGTTTACATCTAACTACTTTAAAAATCTTCTCCGTACGTTATAAATTACCCTGTATATAAGTATACAGCTATTGGAAGATAGTGAAATATTGTTTCTACTAATGCAAAAATCTGTGATCCGTGATATTATACCAGGATCCACTCTTAAATTCAAGCATATCCAATTAACATCGTGCATTCGATTTTTAGGTACTTTAAGCAATAATTTTATTTTTCTACCGATATCATTACCTTTTATGTAAGTTGAATTAGCAAAAACGTTCAATACATGTTAAATTACTATGTTGCAGTTTGAGAATGAACACCCAGTATAACACCCTAATCAAATAAATATTTCGATAAAAAGAAAAATGGTTTGTATGATTACATAAAATTTTTGTCTAACCATGTGATTTCAGAGTTTGAATTCAACAAATGCTCAGAAAAAGGTGATCAAAGTTTAGATATATTTTTTTTTAGTATATTATAAGACCTACTAATTTATTTGCAATCAGCCCTGGAGTAATCGAAATATTTAAAAACAAGCATAATTATATTTTCAAACGTTTTTATGGTATATCAAACTTTAAGATTTTTTTTTCAATTTTGCTGTATAAAGACTGTTGTCTGTGTGCTGGTTTGTTAATTTCATTTTATTCATGTTTGATGTTATTATTACAACGTAGCAAGAAGTTTTTGGCATCTTCGATAAATAATTGGGAAACACTCGCGAAGTTCAATTAAGCAGAGTATGCCTTAAGGATATGGTTGAACTCTGACTGCAGGTGTAATTCCTGCTCACGACAGATGCCACTACAAGTGATATATGTGGTATTAAAATGTCTTCCATTAATTACAATAAGTTGAATATGTTTTAATGGAATTCTCCTGTAGTAACTTCATGAATTACAAGATAACTAAGCCTATTTTCAAATTTCTATTAGAAAAAAAATATTATTATTCAGCTTTATTCAAAGTTCTAATTTGGTCAGTATTAGTTGGCCATTTAATTTAGGTTTAGGATTTAGAGATTTAGTGCTCCACTTTGTTTAAGTATCGAATGTAATTCAAGTTCGTTCTAGAAAGTATAGCTGTTTCAAACTTCATGCAAAGAGTATAAATGTGATTACTTTGGATCTAAAAGAGATTCGCAGAGGTAATGATCGACGTCGACCTAAAGTGCACGGTATGCTGCGGTAATTAAATAAGTACATGAATGATATTGTAACGATTTTAACGTTTTAACTAGGGTTCGGAATTTATTTACGACAAATGTCCACTAAATATTTATTTACACAGAATTAATAATTAACAATAACTAAATACTAACAATAGTTAGGTAAACTGAGCGATATTTATTTTATAACATTTATTTATGACATGAACTATACGACTACTGCGGCCACAATGAATCACGTTCGGTCCGTCGGTCCACTTTATACCCAGACACAAAATCTTTCTAGAATTTAGAAGTTGCTGGCAAATCCCGGCGATCCGTCGATGAGTCACCCTGTGGAACACTCGGGAACGATGACCCAGCAGACGGTGATGTCACCGCTTCCGGCGGCTGAAGGTCGTTACTCGAAGTTTGTGAGTCATCAGTTCGCACCTGGACGGGCTCAAGGACGCTCCGGAGTGATCGGGACCCAAATTCGTTACACTGCCCCTTCCTTAAGACTGTTTCGTCCCGAAACTTCCTAATGGTTTTGCTGGGGTCATGAAGGAATCTACAGGTCGCTCCTTTGTTGCACTTTGAAACCATGTAAAAATGACAGTCTACTGTTTTCTGGTTGTTTTGCGGCTTCCATGGATTGTAGCCACAGACCAAGATGCTTATACCAGCATGTTGGAAAATCACTTCAATCATGCTTCGAATGACTCTCCAATTCAATCCATCCATTCCACAGCCTACCTTTGGGATTGCCAGCTTCGTTATGTTTTCAAGAAGCAGTTCCTCCCGAAGAACAAGGAGGCAGTTCCATAAGGCTTCGTAAGTAGGCTTATGATGGGAAGCTTCTTTTGTAACCATGTAATTGATAAGTCGCCCTTGGCGTCTCAGCTGCGCGACACCTCCCACATACGGTTGTTGTTTTCGAAGCTCCTCCATCTTGCCGAACTTGTCTCGGAAGACCACAGCAATTCCTCTTGACATTTTGAAGTCCTTAGCCACACAGTGAGCCAACGAATATTCTTTTGGCACCGAGAACAAGTCTTTTTGCACTTCTTCGATGACATCGTAGTTCACCCTCTTGCCTGTCGCGAATTTCTTCATAAACTCTTCGAACGTTAGATCCCCTGACTCAACACTACATCTATGGACCTCCTCTTGTGAGCTACTTCCTGCGTATGGAGCTAATCGATTGAAATGCACCACCCTTGGCTTCCCACTTGGAACCTTCCTTATGCGATAAATAAGGTCGTTGATGCGTTTCATCACTTCATACGGTCCATCCCAGGATCTCTGCAACTTTGGGGAATAGCCTTGACGTCGTTGGGGATTGTAGAGCCACACTAAATCTCCATCCTGGTAGCCGCCTTGATGTCGTAGTTTTCCTTCATTCGGTTGCTAGCCTCTTGGATGTTCGAACGAACTTGATTGTGTATTTCGGCCATCTTTCGGCGTAGATTGCTTACATAATCATCGCCGACTATTTCCTCGCCAGGTTTGCAGCCGAATTTAAGGTCACATGGCAATCGAATTTCTCTTCCAAAAAGAACATTTGCAGGCGTCTGTCCAGTGGTTTCATGTACTGAAGAGCGGTACGCCAGCAAGAACAGATAGATATACTGGTCCCAGTCCCTTTGGTGATTAGAAACAACCTTTGACAAGTACTTCCCAACTGTCCTGTTCATTCTTTCTACCATTCCGTCAGACTGCGGATGCAAAGCAGTTGTTCTAGTTTTTCGTATTCCAAGCAGTGTACACATGTTCTGGAAAATGGCAGATTCAAAATTTCTTCCCTGATCGGAATGCAATTCCATGGGCACCCCAAATCGACTGATGAACTCCTTCACCAATACTTCAGCGACTGTCGAAGCTTCCTGGTTTGGAAGTGCATATGCTTCAACCCATTTACTGAAGTAGTCCATGGCCACCAGGATATATTTGTTACCGTCATCTGTTAATGGAAACGGACCGGATATGTCTATCGCTATTCTCTCGAAGGGGCTTCCTACGTTATACTGGCGCATAGGGGCTTTCCTTTTCTTATGGGGTCCATTGCTTGCAGCACATGTGGTACATTTTCGACACCATTCTTTCACGTCCTCTTTGCAATTCACCCAATAGAATCTTTGGCGTACCTTTTCCAGCGTTTTCTTGACGCCCAAGTGTCCACCCGACACACCATCATGCAGCTGCTTCAACACTTCAGGCACCCTTCTTCTTGGGACCAATAGCTGCAACCTTTGATGTGTACCATCTTCATTTTCCAGGACACGCTTTAAAAGTCCATCATCCATCCTGATTGATTTCCATTGCGCCCAGTACGTTTTCAAATTGGTTGACTGCGGACATACTTCTTCCCAAGTTGGTCTGGAACCACGACTTATCCACTTCATCAAATGGCCTAATTCTGAATCTTCATTTTGATCCTTGTCAAGGTCTTCAAGCTGCCATTGATCGTCTATAACAGTTGTTCGTAGTACGTGTCCACACTTGTCCTCCACACGACTGCAGTGGGTGCACTCCAAAGGACAAGGTCTTCTTGATAATGCATCAGCATTGCGATGACTAGTTCCGGCTCTGTGTTCAATTTCTAAATCATATTCCTGCAGTCTCTCAATCCATCTGGCCACCTGTCTTTCTGGATTCTTGAACTGCAGAAGCCACTTCAATGCCGCATGGTCCGTCCTTATGAGGAATCTTCTTCCATAGAGGTACTTGTAGTAATGCTCGACACTTTTGACCACTGCTAGCAGCTCCTTTCTGGTCACACAGTAATTTCTTTCTGGCTTCGACAACACCTTACTAAAATACCCAATGACCTTTTCTTGGCCATCTTGTTCTTGGGATAACACTCCGCCAATGCCAACGTTACTCGCATCGGTATCGAGAATGAACTTGCCTTCTGGCAAAGGATAGCTCAGCACTGGAGCACTTATTAAGGCTTCTTTAAGCTGTTCAAAAGAATTTTGACAATCATGGTCCCAGTCAAATTTTCTGCTTTCTTCGGTCAATCGTATTAGTGGTTTTGCGATGTTTGCAAAACCCATCACATATCTTCTATAATATGTGCAAAGCCCGAGGAAACTTCTCACATCATGCTTGTCTTTAGGTATTCGCCATTCTCTGACAGCTCTGATCTTCCCTGGATCAGCGGCCACTCCTCCTCCAGACACAACATGACCCAAGTAATTGACTTCTTTTCTGAACAAGTTACACTTCTTTGGACTTAACTTCAGGTTGGCACTCCTCAACCTTTGGAAAACTTCCTCCAAATTCTTCACATGGTCTTCGAACGTTTTTCCGACCACAATTATATTATCCAGATATACCAGGCAAGTTCTCCAAGACAACCCTTTCAATACGGATTCCATTAAACGTTCAAACGTAGCCGGGCATTACATAGGCCAAAAGGCATTACTGTAAACTGCCATAACCCTGATCCTACAGTGAATGCAGTTTTCTCACGATCCTTCTTCTCCATTTCCACTTGCCAATATCCACTCTTCAAATCCAAAGTTGAAAAGATTTTTGATCCCGCAAGTGTATCCAAGGTATCGTCAATCCGTGGTAACGGGTAACTGTCCTTCTTCGTAACATTGTTCAACTGTCGATAATCAACGCAAAATCGAGTGGAACCATCTTTCTTCTTCACCAATACCACAGGTGAAGCCCATGGGCTGTTGGATTCTTCAATCACGCCATCTCGTTTCAATTCGCTAATGATTTGCTCAGCTTCTTGGTATTTGGCCAAAGGTAACCTTCTAGGTGCTTGGCGAATAGGTTTTGATTCGCCCGTATCAATTTTATGTTGGACGTTATTAGTCCTTCCTTTGGCGCTATTCTTCCATTCGAAGACGTCGGAGTATCGTTTTATTAGCTCTTTCACCCTCGCCTTTTGTTCCGGCAACAATCCTTGACTTGCAGTAGCAATCAAATTATCCAGCTGTTCACACGGTGCAACAGAAGAAGTCTCTATATTCTGGGATGGATGCACGATGGATGACACCGATGAGCAGCAGCCCAAGACCGTACCTTCCTTGAGAGTTACCGGGTAGTGGTTGATGTTCATCAGACGTACTGGTATCTTAGAATTAGTCTTAACAACAGTTTTCGCAACTAACACACCAGGTCCTGTTCCTCTATCACTATATTCTGGTTCTAAGATTGTCACTTATCCAGACCACATACACCCATCTTCGTCCGTTCTTCCGTTTACCAGCATCTCACTACGCACGGGAACCGTCACATCTCCTGCCAAAATCACACGCACTCTAACGTCCTTTTTATTTTGAAGCACCAGTTCCTCATTAGCAACTTCCAACACACCGGCTTGCAGATCTAATTTGAAACCATGCTTTTTCATGATGTCCATTCCAAGTATGATGTCTTCTTCTATATCCGCCACTATAATTTGATGTTTGAAGGTGGCATTTCCAATGGTGATCTGGGCGCGCATCTCCCCGTGGACCTTCGCCCAGTCGCCTGTAGCAGTTCGCAGTCGCCATTGCGTTGCTACAACGTCTTGCTTGGATTTACAGATGTTAGCCTTCGCTATTGTCTTCGTAGCTCCAGTATCAAGTAGCATCCGGTATGCTCGCCCGTTGATCTTGCCATCCACGAAGACACTTCCAGCATGGTCCTCGGCAGTTGCTATCTGGACGACTGTCCCGGGGGCTTCAGTACCACGGGTTGATGTCTGCCCCTTCTCACCAACCGGCTTTAGTTTTCCGCCAGCTTTTGCATTCTTTGGGGCTTGCCACATTTACTTTTGACATGCCCCATCTCACCACAATTCCAGCATCGGATCTGCTTCTTACTGGATCTTCTATCGAGTGCCTTCAAAACCAGCTGGACAATATCCTGAATGGAATGGTTGTCACTTTCATTGTCAGCGCTCTCCATTGCTCGAATACGAGCTTGTCCCTTGATTGACTGTTTAACAGCCTCGTATTCGAGAGCTTGTGTCAGAGCATCTCTAATGGTTTTAGGCCTAGCAAGCTTAATAGCTTGCTGTGTCTCGACGTCTCGCAACCCATCAATGAACCGTTCTATAGCAAGGCTCTCACATATATCGTCCCCCGCTTCCGGATAAGAGATCCGTACTAAGTGCACGATATCTGCTTCAAAATCCTGGAGGGTCTCATTCGGTTTTTGAAATCTGTTTCTTAGTTGAGAACGATATACTTGTTCCATATATTTCTGTCCATATCTCATCTCTAGGCGAGCGACTAATTGTGTGAAATTCAGCCTCTCTTCCTTTGGTATTGTTTGTAACACCCTCAAAGCATCCCCACGTAGAGATGTACTGAGCATGGACGCCTTTACACTGGTAGTCCAACCATAAACCATGGACAACGTCTCGAACAATGTTAGATACTCTTCCAAGGGAGATTTCCCATCGTAGGTTGGTACCTCTTGACGTCCAGGGACTAATACTTTTGATTCTTGAAACGTCGGTGTTACAAACTCACTAGAAGATTTGTCTACATTTTCTAGAGCTCTCATCTTACATTCCAATTCTTCAAGTTTTCCGTCGAATATTCTACAAGTTTCCTGCACCTTGGATTCTAATGCTCCAGATGTTTCCATTAATTCTTCCCTCAATTTTCTAGAATTCTCTACCATTTCATCCTTCAGGATTCTAGAATTCTCTAGCAATTTAGACTCCAAACTACTAGAATTTTCCATCAATTTCGATTCTACACATTCCACTAATTTAGTTTCCATTGTTCTAGCATTCTCGAGCATTTCATCTTTCAGAGTTCTATAATTTTCTAGCAATTTAGATTCCAAACTACTAGAATTTTCCATCAATTTCGATTCCAATTTTCCCATTAGTTGCTGCACATCAACCTGGACATTGAACACGAAAGTCTCTGGATCTTGACCATCTCCTAAAAGGATTCCACGAAGACGTTCCTGCAGGTTTGATTTCTTTCCAGTAGAATCTTCATCTCGTTCTTCTAGCTCCCTTCTTAACTCGTCTACTTTTAATTCCATCAATTTTTTCGTAGCCATGATGCACTTACACTAATTATTTATAACACAACACTATTAATTATTTATTTATATTAAACAATACCCCACACCTGACACCAATTGTAACGATTTTAACGTTTTAACTAGGGTTCGGAATTTATTTACGACAAATGTCCACTAAATATTTATTTACACAGAATTAATAATTAACAATAACTAAATACTAACAATAGTTAGGTAAACCGAGCGATATTTATTTTATAACATTTATTTATGACATGAACTATACGACTACTGCGGCCACAATGAATCACGTTCGGTCCGTCGGTCCACTTTATACCCAGACACAAAATCTTTCTAGAATTTAGAAGTTGCTGGCAAATCCCGGCGATCCGTCGATGAGTCACCCTGTGGAACACTCGGGAACGATGACCCAGCAGACGGTGATGTCACCGCTTCCGGCGGCTGAAGGTCGTTACTCGAAGTTTGTGAGTCATCAGTTCGCACCTGGACGGGCTCAAGGACGCTCCGGAATGATCGGGACCCAAATTCGTTACAATATGAACGTGTCTATTTGTTAAATTACTGTAAGGTCTGGACAGATTTAATGATAAGCATTTTCAAGCAAATGCTCAGTGGCGTACGCTGAATATTTATTGAGAAGATCAAAATTTAGTAAAGAATGTCGTCACTATCATCAACTGTACTTTGACTTTTCAATTTATTGAGTGATTGTAATAAATACGTATGCCTTATTGCTTTCTATAAAAAACGTTTGCAGTGATTTTTTCAAAATAACTATTAAAATAACTCCAACTTGCTTGTATGTAATAGTGCATAAGTAATTGAATAATTACATAGGCCTGCAAATTGAAATTTTTTGATTTTTTTTTACCGTAATGGGTGAATCGTATGTATTTTGGTGCGCTGAGTCCAAATATTACCTCAGTTTTTCTCCAGCACGTAGGGATTTTCCGCAAAATGAAAAAGAAAGTTATGCAAAACCCGCAGTACATATAGGTAAAAATGCATTTTGAAATAAAAAAAAATATATTACTAGTGGTTTATTTACATTTTTAAATACAATTTGATAAAAATAATATGTAGTATATACAATAAGGATTTATAATTCTTTATAATATCTACATCTTTTTCCCCCAAAACTCCGTTTTGAGCTTTTCCGTTTGTGTGGGATGTCTGGAAGTTCTCTATGAAGCATCCAACAGTAGTCTCCCACCATATTCACATCCCATCGTCCTTGGTACCTCCGTTCCATTTCTTTGATGTCTTGGTGGAACCTCTCGCCCTGCTCTTCACTTACGGCACCAAGGTTTTCTGGGAAATAACTCAAATAGGAGTTCAAAAAGTGAAGTTTCAAGCTCATGGAGCACCCCAAGGTTTTAAAACATTTCAACATTTTATTTACAATTTCTTCATAATCCGGGTCCTTATTGTTCCCCAAAAACTTAGTCACAACTTCTTTAAATGATATCCACGCCTCTTTCCCAGATTTTTTCATCACCTTTACAAACTGATTGTCTTTCATTAGTTTCCGAATGTCCGGGCCAACAAAAACACCCTCCTTTAACTTTGCCTCAGACAGTCCCGGGAATTTCTTTTCAAGGTATTTGAACGTTTCGCCATCTTTTGGCAATGCCTTGACAAACTGCTTCATCAGTCCAAGCTTGATGTGAAGGGGGGGTAAAAGCACTTTTTTGGGATCAACCAAAGACTCAAAGTGAACATTTTTTTCTCCAACCTTCAAAGTTCTCGTTGGCCACACTTTTTGGCTCCAGTGCTGTGCTTTTGCCCGGCTATCCCAATTACATAGGAAACGGAGGAATTTCGTATAGCCACCTTGTTGTCCAAGCACCATAGAGATGACTTTGAGATCACCACAGATAGGCCATCCAAACTCCTTATATTTCAATTTATCAAGGATAAAAGCCATGTTGTCATACTTTTCTTTTAGATGCACAGAGTGCCCCACGGGTACAGAAGCGTATTTATTGCCGTTGTGTAGCAAAACTGCTTTTAAACTTCTTTTTGACGAGTCAATAAAAAGCCTCCATTCATCTGACACATGTTGAATGTTAAACATTGACATCAACTTGGAAACATCAGAACAATATACAAGTTCGCCATCTTGAGAAAAATTTGACTCAAATTGTTTTTCTCTGCTTCTGTACCAAGAGAATGAAGTTCCAGATCTCAACAAGTTCTTTTCTTGAAGTCTAGAGCCCAGTAATTCAGCAGACTCTTTAGAAAGCCCTAAATCACGAACGAGGTCGTTTAATTCTTCTTGTGAAAACTGTTGGGGTCCACAGTCTTCGACTTGAAACTCATCATCCAACTGCTCTGACTCGCTCTCTGATAACTCTGGCAAATCGTCAAAATTGTGTGGGGGCACTGGTACTGGAATACCGGGTCCATGAGGCACAGGCCGAAGTGCAGATTGCATGTTTGGGTAACATATATCTTTTTTATTTTTGGCATTGTACCCTTGTATGTTGCAAGAACAAAAGTAGCAGTCATCGCCGTGGTTTCTCGGCTCTCTCCAAATCATAGGCACCCAAAAACGAAAAGATTTCACCTTTCCTTTAGACCACATGCGAAGTCCTTCAACACAGCCTGAACACACTCCATGAGGGGCCCAAGATTTTTCTTGATCTCCGATCTTCACACCAAAATAGGCAAAGTACACTTTTTTAATAGACTCCGTAATACTTTGAGATTGTTTTTTTAATACAAGTTCGCCACAAATGTAACAGAAACTATCAGGATTATTAACACAAGCTCTTGAAGACATTTTGAAAGACATTTTAAGAATATTTAAATTGAAATGAACAAATCGAAGGACTACGAGGGGTATATATAGAGCAATGGGAAAATTCAGGTTTCATTTGTCAATAATGTTCACCACAATTACGCTAATTACCAGAAAGAATTTCTGCTATTTATTTATGTACTTTTAATAACAAAAACATTTATTACAGTAACATTGGAATCTGAAAATACCGAAGAAAAGCGATAAACCTTAATTGCATACTATTAAGGTAATGGGTTTCCATGATTCATACGCTGACTAATACTGTTAAATATACTAATTTTTATCATATTTCCTAGTTTCTAATATAAAACTATGAAGCCGAATAGGAAAACAAACTTTTTTCGGCATATTCATAAATATACGCCTTAAGGTAGGCAATCCCGCAGAAAAATGCATTTTGCGGAAAATGCTTACGTGCTGGGAAAAAACTGAGGGCATTTCCGAACTCAGCGCACCAAAATACATAAGAATCACCCATTATTTTAAAGAAAAAAATTTGGTCGCAGACCTGTG
>CALNHX010012915.1:0-21489 GCA_940337035.1 Agriotes lineatus
AAGGTAATTCTGACTTACTCAATAAATTTTCGATTTAGGTAATTATTGTAAGATTCAGTTGTCACGAAATTTAAATACAACCAAGGCGAAGATAACACGTTCTGCTGTAGTTAGTTTTAAATTCAATTCAATTAATGTCATCACTCAAATGCAATTCTAAATAAGTCAATAAAGCATATTACAATTAGTGCTGAACTGGTCAGGTATCGTCATTATTTCAATGAAATTGGAGTAAAGTCCACAAATTTCCATGTCATTAGCGTTAAATAAAATTTAATTAACGTAATTACTTCAAATAATTCTAAGCCAGTCAGGAAAGTGTTACAATTAGTGATGCAGGTAATTTTAGGTAAAAGTGATAATTGAATGTAGTTCTGACTGAATTAACAACGTTTCGTTATAATTAGTATTAGTCCTCTTATTAAAATTAAATTAGTGTGAATTCTACCCAAGTTGACGTAGTCAGTGTTAACTTAAATTCAAGAATGACTAATATAATTCTAGACAAATCAATAAATTATTTAAATATGTTTAAAAATCAAATATTGCTACACCTAACTTTAATTACCTCTGTTATGTAAAGGTAATTCTGACTGACTAATTATTGTTGTTTTTAGTTTCAGTTGTCACGAATATTTAAATTCAACCAAGGCGAAGATAAAACATTCTGGTTTAGTTAGTTTAAATTTAATTCAATTAATGTCATCACTCAAATTCAACTCTAAATAAATCAATAAAGTATATTACAATTACTGCGGAACTGGTCAGTTAACGTCATTATTTCAATGAAATTGGAGTAAAGTCAACAAATTCACATATCATTAGCGTTAAGTAAAATTTAATTGACGTAATTACTTCAAATAATTATAAGCCAGTCATTAAAATGTTACAATTAGTCATGCACCTAATTTTAGGTAAAAATAATAATTGAGTGTAGTTCTGACTGAGTCAACAGATTTTCGTTATAATTAAAGTTACCCTTAAAGTCAGTTAACGTCACTATTTAAATGAAATGTCAAAGTAATCAGTGTTAAATTATATTCAGTCAAAGTTATTAATTTAACAAAATTCTGCAAGAGTCAGTAAAGTATATTTTAATTAATGGTGTACTTAATTTTATTTAACACTGTTAAGTAGAAGGGGGGCATCTTTCCCCCACCACTTTTAATTGATTCGCGGATTTCGCGGAATTATTCGCGGATTTCGCGGAATTTTCGCGGATTGACCCAATTAATTTCGCGGTTTGATCTAATTAATTTTGCGGTTTGATCTAATTAATCACATATGAAGTTTGATATGTAATTTACATATGTGCTACTGATTAAATTACGCATTAGCTTCCGATTAAATTACGCGCGGCCATTTCTAATTTGCTTCCGGAATTACGCGGCGGGGCGCATGAATGGATTAACCAGAGTTCCATTAACTACTATAGGAAATTTTTCAGATTTTTTCTAAGTTCAATTTTTTGATTTTAAACTTCCCGGGGTGTCGGCCATCTTGGTTTTCTGCGCGCGCACTTCTCACGGCTGTCGTTTTTAATTTTGAATTTTCGCGGAAATATTTGAATTTCAAACTGCTAAATCTTTCGTCTCCCTCATCGAAGCTGCTCTCTCTCTCTCTCTCTCTCATGCACGGAGGCCATTTTAATTTCGCGCGAATATTTAAATTTTAAATTTTTTCAGAGTCCCTGTTTTGGTAGATTTATCTCTCTCTCTCTCTTCTGCTCTGGTTGTCTCTCTCTTGCAGTCACAGGATGGATGTTTAATTTAAAAAAATATCTGGCGGACTTGGATTTGAACCCTCTACGTTTGTATACACATTGGGCTCACATCGATCGATGCCGCTAGACCACGGAGCGCTACGGGATTTAAAGGGTTTGAACAAAACGTCATTTCACAGCTCTGCCGTCACGCTGCCAGAATTTAAAACAATCTATTTTTTGAGAAATATGATTTATAAGAACGGGAATGTATAGCTTATTGTGTTTAAAGGTAGATACAATTTTAAAAAATTAGATTTGTAACAGC
This sequence comes from Agriotes lineatus, assembly GCA_940337035.1. Taxonomy (NCBI): domain Eukaryota; kingdom Metazoa; phylum Arthropoda; class Insecta; order Coleoptera; family Elateridae; genus Agriotes; species Agriotes lineatus. Next base: position 2,031 of record CALNHX010012915.1, read on the forward strand.
TTATTAATTATTTTATAATTTGTGCCTGCTATATGGCTGGATTAACAAGATTCTCATTGTCCCTACCTACTATAGGAAATTTTCGTCTAAGTTCCCTTTTTAAAACAGGTCGATGCCTGTGTTTTGTTTGGTTTTAAAGGTTTGAACATTGTACCACTTAGCTGTTCTGACATTACACTTCCATATTCATATTATATATAAATTTTAAATGTTATTTTCGACTGAGTTTTAGCCGCTTATAAATTACAACAGCTAGTTTAAAAATTAAATGGGCGATAAGAGGTAAAGGCAGATCGTAATATAAAACGAGTTACAAATTTTATTTTAGTATATTCCTGAAATACTGGTAATACGTATTGCTTGAATAAGAAAGAGATAAACATAAAATGCGTAATTACTCGCAATGGTTTTTGCCCCGGGCGCGTTTTCAGTTAACTTGATTGTTAGCACAGACAATGGAATTTGCTATGATATCACCGAATCTGCAGGGGTCATCTTGTCTACGCTCATCTCGTCCGCATTTATTTAATTTAAAAAAAAGCTTTTTGCGGTGGCCCAAGTCGGATTTGAACCCAGGCCACATGTGAATAATTATTTTAAATCGCGAAAAGTGTTGAGTAAATAAATGCAACGTATTAAAAATACGTAAAACTTTCCATACCTTTTTATTTTAAAATTCTATAAAATCAGAGGTCCAAACTGCTGCCGCATCAGGTAACAGAGTACAATGGTTTAAAACGTGTTAGTGCGGCAGCAGTCGGGCCTCTGGTTTTATAGAATTTTAAAATAAAAAGGGATGGAGACATTGCGTAGGTCACACAGCAGACAGGTTGGCTCTTGTAAATTCAAAGATGCCGCATCACGACAAATAATAAAACGGCAGCTGAGGGTCAAGTCTTTCGATAAAATATATATCAAAACCGATTTAGAAATTTGTACATGGCTTAATTTATATGAAATATTGTATGAAATTGCATGTAGAAGGCTTTTAAACTATATGTTTTCTTAATTATGCAGAGAGTGCTCGTTTATACAGGGGAGGCAGGTTGGCCGAATGGTTAAGGCGTCAGATTCAAGCTCTGATCTCGATAGAGAATGCGGGTTCGATTCCCGTACCTGTCATATTTTTTTATATATTTATTATGAAAGTCTTGATTCTAAGCTAGTTTATTCACGACGGCTCTACCAGAACAAACGACTGAGCTCCTTTTCGACTAAAATGGACAAAGAGCGGAAGATGTTGGATTGTATCGCCGGAATTTGTCCAACGTCTTAAGTCTGGCGATGATGCGGAGAAAAATATATTATCACAGCTTGATGACGAAATGCAAAAAGTTTTAAAGTCCAAATTAACTGATCACGATAAATGGATCCAGTACAATCAGGTTTTACAACGATTCCTTCATTTCACAAACCAGGCGCGGCAGCCAATCAAAATACATATTGAAACAACCAGTGACAGCCTATCAAATGCCGTTATTTTATCTACACTTTCCAAAACTTTTAAGAAAAAAGCTGAAGTTTTCCTACGCATTTTGAGTGCCTCAAACGATGTGAGCTGGGATCACAAGGGTACCGTTACCAAAAAGGGTGAAATTTTACCGGCGTCTAACATAGTCGATTTAGTTCGCGACACTCTGCCGCCTCGAAAAACTATTAATCCACCCGGACGCCTACAGTTTGCTGCTTACATCAAAGACCTTAACGTTGCTAATGTGCTGCTAGCTAAACCTAAACAGCAAAAGAAGCCAACCCCGACTGGTACTACAGGAAAAACCGAAATGGAAACTGATAACTGCGAGCCCGATTTAGAATATAAATTAAAAACACCAGCTACTCATCCAAGTCCACATCAAAAAGGTTCAGTCAGAAGAACGGCGATAAGGAAACGCCTCCAAAAAAGGGCCGTTAGAAAAACGCCTCTAAGGCAGATGTCATCAACACCAAAAACGAAGGGAATTGGGTGCATCTTAAACTTTAAAATGACACAATGAAATTCTGATTTTATTACTTGCAGCCTTTTTAATTTGAAATGTTGTGCACCTCAAACTACAGTTTTGTAAATTGCTAGCGAATTTTTAGAAAATAAGACATTCAGCTGTACATTTATATTTATATTATTAAGTATTATACGAAATAAGAACAATATATTTGTTTATTACAAACATATATCTAATACTTACTATATTGCTAGCGGCTATGAGTGGGAAACTGGCCGATGAAGTGAAACACACAACCAACTCCTTTATGTATACGGTGAGCTGTGCGCAAGCGCGGCGGCGTCGTCCGCCCAATGGGGAAGTGGCCCCGCCCAATGGGGAAGTGGTCAAGTTTAAAATTCGCTTCTAAAGGCGGAGTTCGAATTCTCACGCATGCGCACGAGACGCGTTATACTATAAGTGAAACTATGTCGGCGCCGTAATGTTTTCTGAAGTTTCCAGGCCCTACCAGCAATATATGTGTATTATATATATGATTACAAAGTGTTTGTGTTTTTTATTTCTACTCTGCTTTTGTTTTTTTCTCGAATCTGCAATAATTACAAAATCTAAAGCTAAAATATTAGTATAAGAGCCCACATAACTGAAGTTTTGTTTATCGAAATGTAGGTGGTAGTAGATTTTTCAGTGAAATTGCGTGTTTTTATTCAAATTTTTGTTACTTTGGGGGTCAACACATACGTATTTTCGTAATTTTTGCGCGCTTTTATTCAAATTTATTTTAATTTGTCGTCAACACATACGTCTTTTCGTAATTTTTGCGTGTTTTTATTCAAATTTATTTTCATTTGTCGTCAACACAGACGTATTTTCGTAAAATTTTACTATTTTTCAATGAAAGTTGTATAAAAATATTGTTTTTTGTTGTTTTTGCAGAATTTAATGTGACAAGATGCCGATTTTTATAAATTTTCATGGGAGACGATGTCGATTTTCTAAAATTTTAAACGAAATGCTTTGGAAATTGCGTGTTTTTATTCAAATTTATTTTCATTTGTCGTCAACACAGACGTATTTTCGTAAAATTTTACTATTTTTCAATGAAAGTTGTATAAAAATATTGTTTCTTGTCGTTTTTGCAGAATTTAATGTGACAAGATGCCGATTTTTATAAATTTTCATGGGAGACGATGTCGATTTTCTAAAATTTTAAACGAAATGCTTTGGAAATTGCGTGTTTTTATTCAAATATTAGTATTTGAAGCTATTTTACACATACAAAGTGTCGAAAACTCATATAAATTGAGCTACGATTTCATAATTGTGTGATGTACTTTAAAAAATTACGGTTTATTTGTTAAACGTTTGCAAAATTATGCATAGTTTATGTAACATGATGGCGATTTTGTAAAAATTTATGTGAGATGCTTTGTAATTGAGTGATTTTTGTTCAATTTCGTCGTATGTTGAGTAAAAAATGTCGTTTTTTGTATAATTTCAAGTGACACGATGTCAGTTTTTTGTAAAAATTTATGTGAGATGATGTGGACCAACACATTTTTCAGCGAAATTGTGTGTTTTTATTCAAATCTTACTAAAACTGCTGCAGAAATTGCTGTTTTTTTATTCAAAACTTGCTAAAACTGCAACAAATTAGAGAAAAAGTGTAAAACATTTGCAAAATTATGCTTAGAAATAACTCTTAAACTGTTTTTACATCATTTTCGTCTTACAAAACGATTTATAAAACGAATTGTGATAATTTTTTAAGTGAAATAATGTGAGGTGGTGTATTTTTTATCGCTTATTGGATAAAAATGTCGTTTTTTTGTATAATTTCAAGTGACATGATGTCAGTTTTGTAAAATTTTAAGTGAAACAGAACATTTTTTCAACAAAATTGGGTGTTTCTATTCAAAATTATGTTACTTTGTGGCCAATTGCGTTTTTATTTTCGTTCGTTTGCATTTATACTGGAGTTTTTAAAACTAAAACAGAACATTTTTCAACGAAATTCTCTGTTTTATTCAAATTTATGTTAATTTGTGGTCAATTGCGTTTTTATTTTCGTCCGTTTGCATTTATACTGGAATTTTTTAAACTAAAATGCAGTTTTTATCGATATAATGATACAATTTCAGACGTTTACTTATAAAATAGGGTTCCGTGGTGAGAAGAAACAGTTTATTCCGAAAGAAGTCGCTGTTTTCGTTAAAATGTTCTAAATTACCAATTTACATTAAGTTGTTATATAAAAATTGACCGTGAAAAATCTTTACATTTACAATAGCACTGTTTGATTCTTCCACTTTGTCAAAAGACCCATCTTATAAACGCACAATAACTAAAAGTTTTACGTATTTATAATACGTTGCATTCATTTACTCAACACTTTTCGCAATTTAAAATAATTATTCACATGTGGCTAGGGTTCAAATCCGACTTGGGCCACCGCAAAAAACTTTTTTTTAAATTAAATAAATGCGGACGAGATGAGCGTAGACAAGATGACCCCTGCAGATTCGGTGATATCATAGCAAATTCCATTGTCTGTGCTAACAATCAAGTTAACTGAAAACTCGCCCGGGGCAAAAACCATTGCGAATAATTACGCATTTTATGTTTATCTCTTTCTTATTCAAGCAATACGTATTATCAGTATTTCAGGAATATATTAAAATAAAATTTGTAACTCGTTTTATATTACGATCTGCCTTTACCTCTCATCGCCCATTTAATTTTTAAACTAGCTGTTGTAATTTATAAGCGGCTAAAACTCAGTCGAAAATAACATTTAAAATTTATTTATAATATGAATATGGAAGTGTAATGTCAGAACAGCTAAGTGGTACAATGTTCAAACCTTTAAAACCAAACAAAACACAGGCACCGACCTGTTTTAAAAAGGGAACTTAGAAAAATCGCACGGAAATTTCCAGCAGGGTGGAACAACGAGAATATTGCAAATTATAAAATTATTATTTCTAGTACATCCAGTTACAAATCTAATTTTTTTAAAAATTGTATCTACGTTTAAACACAATAAGCTATACATCCTCGTTCTTATAATTTGAATTTTTGAAAAAATAGTTTGTTTAAATTCGAGCGGTGTGACGGCAGAGCTGTGAAATGACGTTTTGTGCAAATCCTTTATATTCAACACACCTCGCTAGCTCAACGGTAGGGGCCTAAGGTTTATGGTCAGAAAACTAGGGTTCGAATCCCACTTGGGCCCGACGCAAATAGCTTTTTTAAATTCAAATATTTCCGCGAGTGAATGCAAGAGAGAGACAACCAAGGAGTAGAAGAGCGAGATAGATCTATCAGTTTGAAATTCAAATATTTCCGCGAAAATTAAAAACGACAACCGTGAGAAGTGCGCGCGCAGAAAACCAAGATGGCCGACACCCGGGAGATTTAAATTCAAAAAATTGAATTTAGAAAAAAAATCTGAAAATTTAAATTCAAATATGCGCGCCAGAAAACCAAGATGGCCGACACCCGGAAGATTTAAATTCAAAAAATTGAACTTAGAAAAAAAAATCTAAAAATTTAAAATTCAAATATTTGCGCCAGAAAAACAAGATGGCCGACGTGTAATTCCAGAAGCAAATTAAAAATGGCCGCGCGTAATTTAATCGGAAGCTAATGCGTAATTTAATCACATGTGAAAATTAATTAGATCAAACCGCGAAATTAATTAGATCATACCGCGAAATTAAAACCGCGAAATCCGCGAATTAAAACCGCGAAATCCGCGAATAAATCCGCGAATCCGCGAATCAATTAAAAGGAGTGGGGGGGGGGGGTTTCTGTCCCTGTTCTACTTCCGAGTCATGAAGCCTAAAACACAAAAACGGCTTATTATGTTACAATAATATTTATAACACAGGAATTATTCCATCTGCGCTTAAGGGAAGTAAAGTTGTAACCATAGTCAAATCCGAAAATGTTGTAGAATATATAACTTTATCAGAAAATGCGCGAATTTCAAATACCAGAAGAACTAATCGCATTAACTCGGTTAACAATGAAGAACGAATCCGAAATAACTTATCCCGAGCAGCTAAATTGGTCAACAGCTACGTGATCCTCTGTCGTGTCTACTATTTAACATGCAGAGAAAGCTATCAGAGATAGTAAAATCAACACGACGGCTTCAATCTTTAACAAATATGTTCAAATACTCGCTCACGTTGACGACATAGACATATTACGCAGGTCAAAAGAAGCAGATGCACAAGTGTATATAATTAGAGTAGTTTACTTGGATGTTAGTTGGTTAGTTTGTTGCTTATCTAGCTTATAATCTAAAGTTTTGTATTAACGTGTCATGCCGTTCTTGAATTATTTACGATTTCAGTTTTCTCAGCCAAATTACAACGGAATATGATAAAATATCATTTACTTGTACTACAGTCCTTGAGCGGTGTTTGATGTTCCTCTGGTTTTAAATGTCATAATTGTTTAAGCACAAGAAGCAGTACGTGAAGTAAGACTATCGTTAAAATCCATATTATAAATGTATTGGAAGATGAAAAATGGTGCGTACAAGCAGAATTTAATGTTATTTTAAGTCTATAAAAGATTTCTATGGCAAGAATTGTGAAATAAACATGTTTCCAACTGTCAAATCGGTTAAGCGACTATGATGGTTACAATTTAAATAGAAATCGGATTACATCTGCACAGAGCTAGAAAATAGAGTGTATTTAAAGTTACAATAGTTTAATTTAGTTTATTTATGAATGTCTAGTAAAAATATGTAAGTGAGTTACATCTTCGATCTTTTGCCAAGTGTTAATTAAATAGCAACTAAGTTAGTTTTAGTGAATTTCAATTTTTAGTTCCTTTTCGATTTTGTGTTTTTCTTTATTGGTTAAAATCCGTTAGGCCACAACTCTACGACATGTTTCTTTTACGTAACCGTTTGACTACAAGTAAGTGGGCACACATAAATCTTGGTAAAATTAGACTGGCAGAGACAAGCCTGCGATAGGAGATGAGTCAAAGTTAACCTAAAAAATAATAATAAGCAATAGTGAACAAATATAGGTAAACCGCAACTTGAAGAACTTACCTGAAACTAATATATCCTGTCTCACGCGACTGCAAATCAGTTATCTTATACAATGGTTAATGTGAAAACTAGTTTTCCTTTTGTATAATTAATAAGTACATGTATTGAAGTGGTATTAAGCCCACGACTTGGCTCTGACTGCAGTGCAGTATAATCGACTGATTCAAATAAGGACAGAGTTGAGGTATTTTAAATAACTGCAATATTAAACAAAAGTAAAATAGTAAATGCATTGATAATAAAATGCGAGAACCAATAATTAGTAGAGAAATGCACGCTAAGACAAGACATGCTCAGGGGGTTTTGAATTGGCTTGTGAATTAGTAATTTAAATGAAAGGTTTGTGCACATGCAAAGCCAAACCGCATAGAATTTATTTAACACAAATGGTTTGTTGGCTGCAATTTTAACAGAGCGTAAGTGTATTAAGTCAAAGCATAAGATGGTAAAAATTGTGAGCATAGCAAAAAGGTAAACCGATATGAAGCAAAATAGAAGGATTTGCAAGAGAGCAATTGCTAAATATTGGCAACAGATTGTGGCGAGAGACATAAAAATGCGGAACTCAATAATTAGTGCATTTAATAACAAAGTGAAACAGAGCAGAGCAGAGACTTTTTAAATAACGTTTGTGCTTGCAATCGCAAAGAGACAATTTTAATTATAAGGGTAAAGACAATAATTTAGATGAAATGTTAATTTTAATTTTATGTATCAAAGTTTATTCGTTTTGTAACCTTTTTGTATCAAAACTTATTTCTGTAACTTGGCAACCTGATGCTAGTTTGTTTAAAACAGGAGAACAATTAAAATTAATTTGTCTTGGAGTTTGTAAGAAATTTGCTCCACCTTTAATTACAAATTTATCATAATAAACGAGCATATTAACAAGTAAAAGGTATTGCATTATATTGCCTATGTGTCAGTGTTGATATGAGAGTGTTTGTCAAGCTTTACACCATAAACAAATTTGAAAATTCTACGATCACATTCCGAAGCCATCGGCAGTTGTTTCAACTGGAATTTTCCAGCTTCGTTCCCAGTAAAACGAAACATTCCGAACCAGAGGTCTGTACTCCAAGACGTCGGCAGAGTCTGCAAGAGGGCCACCGGCAACATTTGCAGCGAGGGGTCCGCCTCCAGCAGGAAATCCGTGCAGCATCACCTACGGGCATCTACGTTGCAGAGCGAGTTAAAGTTTTATAAGGTAGGGTGCCTGCAATTTAAGTCTCGAAGCCGGAAAACGCAGAATAACGCAAGAACAAACCTCGGCGAGAAACTTTAGCACGTTCCCAGGGCTCCAGCGACGTTCTAAATATTGAAAAATCGAGTGGCGTCACCAACATTTGCGTCCTAAAAACAATTGCTAGAAGTAGCGTCGTTTCCGCTTCTAAACAATGAAGAAGCAGTCTTGACGTCATCCTAAAACAAAAACGAGTTTAGTTGCCAAGGGGGAAAAATTTAAATGACTTACCTGATGCATTTTTCACATTTCCACGAGATTTAAAACGTTCAGATACGCACTCTTGCGCCATCAACAAATTTGTGTCATCTGTCAGTTGGACAATTATTTGACCTACCTACTAAGTACCGCATATTTGAACTACCGACTTTGAACTGAGATAGTTAAATTCAGATAAAACTTGAAAATATAGTACAATTCTGATCCCACCTTTCATGTTTTACCGATGAGTTAGTGCATTGAATTTTGCAGTTGAATAAAATATTAAAAAGGGCATACAACCATTTATTTGTGCATTAAAATATTACATCTCATTTTAAACAGCCGTAATTCATTAAAAGGCGATAATTGATCAACAGGCGAATTAAATTAAATATTATCATCATTTTCAAATAACAATACAGCGAATTAGGCCCCTATTATCTCAGTATTTGTAGAGTTTTTGAGTAATATTTTACATGAAATGCATTGGCGAGACTACGTTAACTTAATATTTAAGAAGTCTGAGATAGACTTTGCGCTTATTTGAATTGTTATAGTGCAAGAGCAGTCGTGTATTGTCATTTATATTACCTTTTATTAAGAGTTTTAAAGTTTTTGTGCTGTATTTAGTTCAGCGGATCCTAGAAAGATATTTGCATTAAATTTAAATATTAAGCTTGGGGTTTGCCCACCATATTTTATTGTCTCACTAACGTGGGGCTTTAGATTTTTAATATGACAATTGCAACATATACTTTGAATTTTATGCATTGTATCTGGCAATATGCATAATACAAAGAAGTTTGTTCTTTTTACTGTAAACAAAAATTATTAATTATTATTATATATTGCTCTGTAAACGAAAACGAATCGTGAATTATAATATAGAAAAGACTGAGTAATCTACGTCGGTAAATAATGTGAGGAGAACAATGTAAATGAATGCGCTTTATGTGCGCCAGGTCAGACCCAAAAAGTGTATTTCATCATTAAACTAGGTATATTAAAAAACCTATTTAGAATGTGATCGTGACTATTGGTTATCCCGCCCCCCTCCCGAAGTCACAAAAATGTAAACGAATACAGAAACCAATAGTAGCACGATAGATAGTAAAGATTATACCACTCCCTCTAACATCAACCAATGAAAAACGACAAAATGCATAGTTACGCATGTAGTAACTTTTGATAATGTACATAGCAACTGATAATCCCATACCTTCCTGATTAATAGGTGATAATCACACGCCTTCACAAACATCACGTTACCTGCTGTTAGTACAATTGTCATAACAACCACATTAACTGTACTTTTAATATTTAGAATAAACTATTCAAACGTTGTTTATTGACTCGTGATATAATCTAGCAGAATGCAACTGGTGTCTTCTTGATTTATCAAATCATTTCTGTTTCCTCTCGATATATTTTTTTCGGACTCGCGTAATTGCCAAACAATATATCTCGTGTAAACAGAAATGATTATTTGATAATCAAGAACCCACTAGTTGCATTATGTTAAATTATAAAGGAATTAAAACCAGATTCAATTAACAAAAGACATATAATCGCCGAAAAATTAATACAGATTTCTTTCAAAGGTGATTTTAGCTTCGAAGCGCCGCTGTTCGAATTCAAGCAGCGAATGTCCCCGTCTCGATCATGCCGTGTCCAAAGGGCCGCTTCCCTGCACGTGTAGATCCCTAACAGTGCCCAATTGTTCTCGCCTTGGTGCCATTCCGGGTGACTGCCACTGCACCCCATTAGCGCCGGGAAGGAATTTTGGGACCAACTCGCGGGGTCAGAAACGTGCTTAGCAACCAATTCTTAACACGGCCTTTCCTGACGGAACTGAGTGTCCTCACTCGGGTAACACGGCACGGAAGTCTGAAACTTGTACAGAATGTCTGAGACAGAGCACCTTGACAAATAAAATAGAATAAAAAATGAACACGGCAGGTTGCACTCCTTAGGTAACAGCAATCCAACCTATACCCTAATGAGAATACAATACACTGGGCCCAGTTTATTATTAATTAATAAAAGTTGAAAAAGTAAAATATCTACATATAATAATTAAAAATTTGGTCACGTCACCAGTAGCCTTGCGCCCGCATACCTCAGTGACCCCAGGCATATGATGTGAATACCACTACCATTCGACCACAATGTGTTCCCGCCAAAACAGAACTATGTGTTACCTGTACTTGACCACAAAGTGTTACCGCCGAAGCCCATAGCAAGATAATCACAAAATACCCCTGACCCTTACCATCACCCTCCATTATCACCCGACTCTCTCCTACTCGAATCGGATCCATGGCCTGATGTTATCCACACCAGCCACGCTGTGATACCTCAACTGAGAGCGACTACTGCCTGGGATGTCTGACACTTCATATCGGTCCTTTCCCAACACCTTTGAAATCCGGAAAGGACCTCGCCATCTCGGTTGTAGCTTATGGCTTGTCCCCGTAGCAGGAGTACTCGTAATTCGCAGCAGTACCAGTTCCCCTACGAGGTACGGACGAGACTGACTCCTTTTCTGGTCAAACCTCCGCTTTTGTTCGTCCTGATAGCGATTCATGTGTCCTTCCATTCGTGCTCGGATTTCGGTCACGTCGTCCACCTCCTCTGTGTTAGTCACAAGTTGTGCCTGTGAAATAACTCTATACCCCATTAAAGCTTCGCTTGGCGTCACGCCAATCGCCTGATTAAGTGTACCATTTAACCCTATCTGAATATTATTAATTTTCTCGTCCCCTTTCTTTTCAGCTTTATTTGCTCCCATGGTAGCTAACGAGTCAGTTATAGTTTTGTTATAGCGCTCAACCTGGCCGTTTCCGCGAGGCATAGCCACTGCATTTAAATGATGTTTAATGCCAACTTTCAAGCAGAAATCTTTGAATTCATTACTCGTGAATGAGGTTCCTCTATCACTTATCAGCCTATTGGGGACTCCGAACACTTTAATCATATCATTGAGAACCCTTATTGTAGATTTAGAGTTAGTGTTTTTTACTGCATAGATTAGGATAAATTTTGTAAAGGCGTCTATTATAACAAGAACATGTGTATTACCTGTCGTGCTCCTGATAAAAGGCCCTAAATGATCGATGTGAATAGTGTGAAATGGTTTTGGAATTTTTTTAATAGGGTGCAATTCTCCCTGCGGTTTACCTGAAGGTGATTTAAAATATAAACAATTTAAGCAGTTTTTCACATACTTCTTAATAAATCTACGCATCTTCGGAAACCAATATTGACTTGCAACCAACTCATAAGTTTTTGCAAAAGCAAAATGGCCAACATCGTCGTGCGTCATACGCAATATTTGATATTTCGCTTGTTTTGGGGCTACCCATCGTAACCCGTGCGAAGTAATTTTGTACACTATTCCCCCTTTTAATGCATAGTTTTGAAATACATCTTTATTATTAGGAGTAACATTTCTAGTCTCAAGAGTTGATTTAATGTATTGAGTACTTTTGTCATATTGTTGGGCTTCAACGACCAATCTCAGATAAATTTTTAGCTGTACATTCGGAAAATTCGTTACGATATCCAAAAGTGTCTGTAGTATTTCTGGTTGTTCGATACCACATTAACCACAATATTATTAATAGAATTGATAACAAAATTACAGGTGTTATTGTCTTGAAAAAGTAAAGTGTTACCAGTTTTCGAATAACACACATCATATAATTCAGTAAAATGTTGTCCAATCAAAACCTCTACACCCATTACACATTCTTCGATTATGTATAATTCGATTCTCTAATGACGCCATCGATTTTTATTTCTGTACATGTGATCAAAGTAGGTTTAGTTGCTGACCGAAAGCAGTGGACAAAACAATTACGCAATCAAGTGGCTTTAAAGTTAAGCTCCCGAAATCTACGTAAGATTTTATGCAAAACCCATTAACGGAAGCATTCTTGTAAAAGTTTGCGTTACTATCTTGTCCTGATCTTATAACATTTACGTGCCTATATTCAATTGCTTTTTGACGTGAAGTTCCCTGCGGACAGCTTCTTTAAAATGACCGCCCTGTCCACATTGATAACATGTTCTTAAATTACTTTTCCCTTTGTCCCTTTTAGATACGCCTACCTCATTCTTTTCATCTAACGTTTTAAAGTGGCTCGCTAATACTGCAGGATCTCGAATTCCCGCCGTTTCTACAGAAAATTTGATTTGTTCGTCACTTATTCCGCCCATAATCAAATTAACTTTATCCTCATCCGAAATGCCCAATTTCAGTTTATGAATTAATGCTAATTTCTCAAACGTATATTCGTACAATGTAGTGCCTGATTTTGGTATACACGACATCATATTATGCAAAGCTTTATTTAAATCCCGTTTTGGTTTGAAATTTTGCAACAACATTGCTTTCCACTCGGACCACTCAAATATCCGTGTGGGCAAGCCACGATACCATATCTCGGCGGGACCTCGTAATTTGCTTAATGCCAAATGTGAGACAGTTTTGTCATCCCAGTGATAAATATAGGCATATTCTTCGACAGATTCTAACCACTCGGTAACATTTTGGGCAAGTGGATTAAATTCGTCGATTAAATTAGCTGTAAGCGTATTGATACTTGAGAATTGGTTTTTATCTTTTACCTGAAGCTGGAGTGCAAACTTGGCCATACCTTCAACGATGGCATCGCCTAATTGTGACACTGTTGTCACACTTTCCGGCGACCTCCTCATCCGTCCTTGACCTTCGCCGCAAGAGCGTCTCGATACCTCCAGGTGTCCCGAGGTCTCCGATCGACGGGATGACGATCCAGCACCACCTGCCTGAGAACGTCCAGCGACCGACCGCTCCGAAAAGGCCCTTCGCCGCTTTCCAAGATCAGCTCCTGGACTTCGGGTTCGGGGTCGGCGAGCCCGGTGCTGTCGCTCCACAGAACGCCGCCGGCTGGTCGACCGCCGAGTACCGGCACGCCGCTCCTCTCCATTTACGACGGCCCTTCCTGGTTCAGCCATAATTCACTATCTCACTAATTATCGCGCGCGCAAACAAATATGACTGGTACCTAAGTAGATAGGATCTTTATCCCACTTCTGATGTTAAATTATAAAGGAATTAAAACCAGATTCAATTAACAAAAGACATATAATCGCCGAAAAATTAATACAGATTTCTTTCAAAGGTGATTTTAGCTTCGAAGCGCCGCTGTTCGAATTCAAGCAGCGAATGTCCCCGTCTCGATCATGCCGTGTCCAAAGGGCCGCTTCCCTGCACGTGTAGATCCCTAACAGTGCCCAATTGTTCTCGCCTTGGTGCCATTCCGGTGACTGCCACTGCACCCCATTAGCGCCGGGAAGGAATTTTGGGACCAACTCGCGGGGTCAGAAACGTGCTTAGCAACCAATTCTTAACAATTACATATATGATAATACCTGAAATATAAAGCACAGCAACAAAATTTACGAAGAGGCATAGAGTTAGAGACGTTTCAATCAAATTTATGTTTGTTTTGGGTCAGTACGTATTAAACCAGAACACATTGCTGGTATATAAATCCCCGCTGTCGCTGGGGGTCGAGATAAAGCTTATAGAGCTTTCGATATTAAAGCCAAATTTATGTTTATTATAAAGTATTGGCTACACGTTGATTTGTGCGCACCAACGTTCGATTTTTAATAGGCAGGCAGGGGTTGTTTTGGTTATCAATTTTCCGATGTAATTTGCTTTGCAGTTTAGTACTCGACAACAACACAATTGTCTAAAATTTTATAGCTGTTGTCAGGTAGCAAGTGAGCTACAAAATGTTACAGCACGATCCTGAAACGTGAGATTTGTCATTGTGTGCTAATAATTGGTTTCCGCCGCCACGAACTTCTTTAGCACAAGAATTTCTTTTATGCTGGTTCGTTGACTGGGTTCATTGTTGCTCTAATGCATAATAACATGCATTTGTAACTTTAAATTAAGTTGCTTTGTTGGGATTTTCGGAAAGTTATCTGTTAATGGATTTTGCTTGTTTTCTTAACTGCACGAGGGATTTGTAATGCAAATAGTAGTAAAGTAATAAGTCACGCTGCCGATTTTATCGCATTTCATTTGGAAATGTACTACATTTCTTCATTCAAAATCGATAATAAATGTAGTACTTTTATCATTAGCCACACTTTTATCCCTAGCAACGGCAATTCGTTTTACATTTGGCAATACTGAAGTGTGATGTTGGTGACACTGTAAGTCTATGTCAAATTCGAGGTTATTAGGTTAGGTTTTGCGTCAGTTTTGACATAGATTGACGCAAAACCTAACCTGCTAACCTCGAATTTTACATAGACTTACAGGGTCACCAACAACACACTTCAGTACTGCCAAAAGCATAACATCAACTGGAGCTGCTTATTGTGCTTTAGTACATAGGAATGAGTTATGCCCATCTTTTTTATGTTTTGACAGTTAGTGTCACTTGTATGTACAATTTTAATATTTTACATTCTTTATGAAATGCGATAAAATAATATACACAACACGTTAGAAAAGTGGTTTTTCTGAACTCGCATGGCCATTTAAGTACTCGCTAACGCTAGTACTCAAACACGTTATAGTTGTTCAGAAAAACTTCACTTTTCTCAACTTGTAGAGTAATATATTATGGTTTAGAGACGAAAATTTGAGTAAAATCATGTAAGTGTATAAGAAATGTAGCTATGTTATTCAGCGGGTGGAGAATAGTGCAGACCTTAATACGTATATGCAAAAAGAGTGCATCGAAGATATAAATATGTAATTCTTACAGAAACACTGCTGAGAAAAGTAGAGTAGAATGGAGCACGACTAAAAGAATAATACTATTATCGCGTAAGCCATACTTGATATCAAAAAGATAATTAAATTCTTAGAAAAATCAAATACACCACCAATTAAAGCCCACGTGATTTTGGGAAACAGCAATTTGACACTTTTGAGCATTGATGTTAGTAGTGTAGTTTTGAATTCTCATGTTGTGTTAATTTTTGGACTTGTGCCACTTTATTTCCACTGTGTTTGGATTTAAGTTGCTTGAGTTGCGGGTTGCATACAATTGGACTTTTGATGAAAATAAGCTTTCTATAATTTATTAATTCTTTTTCATAACACCTACTTGTTATTTGTCAAAAACAGAATAGTCAACTTGACTGAAAAGTTTCCAATAACTGCCATGACTGTTATACATTTAACAGCATAGGTTGTTAAGAAATAACAGAGCAGTAACATTTTAACACTGGCAATACTAAAATGTATTGTAGGTGACACTGTAAGTCTATGTCAAATTCGAGGTTGGCAGGTTAGGTTTTGCATCAGTCTGTGTCAAAACTGACGCAAAACCTAACCTACTAACATCGAATTTCACATATACTTACAGTGTCACCAACAATACATTTCAGTACTGCCAAACGTTATTTTTTTCATAGCTGACTCTAATAAGACGAGTTTTCTAACACCCGTTACTAATACTATTTCTTTTTAATTTAAATTGGGCTAAAATTTCAATTTTTATAGGTCTTATGAAAAATATTCAACGACATGTGGCCGTTATTGAATCTAAGTAACTCGAATAAATTCATTAGCCTCGGCCTGACGGCCTCGGCCACACATTTATCCTCGTTTGTTAGATGTTTACTAACGGCCTTATATCGTTAATAACTATAACATGTGGCACGTCACTGCTACTATCAGATTTAATTTTCTAAACATTGTTGCAGTGTTAAATCAGTTGCCCTTATAACGTAGTCACATGGTCTTCAATCTTTTTGGAAGTCTCGTTACTACTAGATTATTAGACGTGGCAAATTGGAGATATTGGACAATTGTTCCATATTTAAAATTACAATTTTGGACTCTGGGATTTGGACTGTGAATACTGCTACTAAAGCTTTATGCAACATTTTATTTTCATTTGTAAGCTTTAGGTCACATATTCTGAACTTGTCTGTATAATATCGCTTGAATATTCATATCTTTGCGTTACTACGTATTGGAATAACCAGTAACTATAATACAACTTTGAATACAATTGTTCCATTTTAAAATAATGGTTTATTAACAGTTTAACATAGTTTTGACAGTGGGTAATTAATTTAAAAAATAATTAAATTTATTTTTGTATAAGGGTAGAATTCAACCGACAGGAGCTTTGCAGAACTGATAGTTACCTTACTTGTTCAAAAGTACGTAATGAATGTGTAAACAAACTAAAACAGCATTGTGTGTTTGAAACTTTTGAAGAGGCTTTGTTTACTGGGCTTTTGATTGGAGTTTGAGCATCTAGGCTACTAAATTTGCTGAATGACAACAATTAGGAGTTGCAACCGTGGGAGATTCACTAAAACACGACGTAAGAGATTTTACAAAATTGCAGCAGGTATTGTTGAAAAGAATAGAAATATAATAACAAACACAACCGAAGTATATAATTATTGGTTAAAGAAAGCGATGCAAGTTTTTCACTATCTAACATTTTCTTTCTACTTCTTTTAGCCGGTTTATACCCATTGCTGGAGATACATCAGATGCTTCTCATTTCTTTTCAGTGCCGTCTGTTTTGAGTTCAGTAGGTGTAGCAAAAAAAGATAAATTTTGTCTTCTTTTTCGAAATCCATTTAGTTTGGGTTCCGGAAAGTTGATTTCCAGAAACATCTTCAGATGCCACAACGACATTGATTTTTTTATTTTATTCGAAAATATCTGTGTGCTAAACAATTTTTTTAATTGTTTAGTGTTTTTATGCATTTAACATATTACGATGATTTGGCCTATCTGCTATTGTAATGTTATTAATTGATTTTTGTGTTGATTACAAATAGCTGTCCATCTTTTGATTTGTCCGGATCTTGCTGTATTGTATTCTATTTATTTAAATTTTATTAATGACTATCTCAATTGGATTGGGTTTCTACATCCTAGCAAATATTATATTGATTTGTACAATTATTTCTAATATATTCGCTATTGACATATATTATTGTGAGTTCTATTCAATGCAAATACTGTTTATTTATCTACTGGGATCGCTATAATATGGATATTTTAAACTAATGGGAAAAAGCTGTATGGCTATATGGCGATCCAAGCTCACATGTTTACAAAAACAAGTTGATTTTATTTTAATAATTACGATGGTGATTATGTATTAATGAGTTTGCTAGGTAACAACAAAATCGTAACTAAACAGATTCCACTAACAAAACACTCAAGAGACTATTCTTCCGGTAGTAAAAATATAGACGCCACTAAAAAACTGATTCCAATTTAAGGATTAACTTTTTCTAACTTTTATGGTTTCTGCGATGCAAAATAGGGGTTAAATCAAGCCTGCAGCAAATCCTGCGTCGAATGGAGCGCCTTATTCTCCGTTGGCCTGTTGTAACAAGCCCAGATGTCTCTCCGAACGCCGCTAGCAGCTCGCTTTGCTTCAAAATTGCTTCCAACTCAGACCGTTGCCCCACACTTAACGCTCCACTGCTTTCCACAAGGGTCACTGCCTACCTTCAACTTCCAGGGCTCCAACTAAACTACTAGGACCTCCTAAATAGCCCCCAAAATACCAGATACCACTCGACGCATTATTCAAAACACCTTTAACCCCTGCAGAGGCGCCAAAATTCGAAGGAAAATACTCTACAGCTTACCAAAAGACACTGAACTAATTTGAAACACACTGAATTGGAAAAATGAGTATTTATTCACGTTTGAATGAATTATTTCTGCGAAAGTCAAAATAATACAACCAAGCTTCTGGCTTCGCTTTCCCAATTATTTTTGTTTACATCGATCTGACATTATTATTATTAGTTCAAATCCCGCTCTGATTACATTTTTATTATTCAAATCAAGTCTAACACTGTTTTTAATATCGTTTTACAAATTATTATGTCATGGCCAATGCTATTTTATACAATTGCAACTTCAAGTTAGCGCATCTATGCAACATTATTTAAAGTAATATTTGAACTGCTTCAAATGTTATTAATTGCTATTATAATTGTAAAGGTTTAAATTGTGTTCATTGAAATATATTTACATGGGTAGTAAGATAAATTAAAACATTTTTTTATACCTAGCACATAAAGTACTACCAAAACTACAAATTAAACTCCTTTTCACCTTTTATTTAGTCATTTCTTATACTGTCTCATTACCTGCGTCAATTAAAAAAACTGAAGTAGGTAGTTTTTAAATATTTTTTCAAAGTTTTGAAGTGTTCAAATTGTACTTTTTTTATAAAATTACTTGTACAGTTTGTATACAGAACTAAATTTAAATTTCTCAGTTTATTCATTTTAATTAATTTTTGTTTTTTAAATCAGGAAATAATAGAAACAACTCTAGACGTTTTAACCAACAAATGTAGTTTACAGTCAAGCAATCTAAAAACGCTCAAGTGTGTTCTACGGTCTATTGCAAAAGGAAGTACGTTGTTCTTCACTTCCTGCTTCCAAGCTATTTTAATCGTGGGAAATTAATTTGAAACGGAAAAATCATCAAACACAAGTTCCATAATTACAACCTTTAGAAACAGTTCCTCTACGAATAAATGCTAAGTAGTATAAATCTCAAGCATTCGAACTGATTTGCAGCAAACGATAAAGTGCCATGCAGGTTATAAGTAGCGGGCAACAATAGTGGCGTAAATTTAGCGTTTAACAGGTTATGTTTTGTGCCTAGAACTATAAAATGGCACTAAATTGACAATTAGAAATTGGATTAATTCATGCGGCGGTCAAAGACCGCGGTTTGTATTAGCAGTGCAGTTTATTAGTCTCGCATGGCAGTTTTAACATATTAGGAACAATTATAATTTAGAAACGAGTTTAATCTGGTTGGAGAAGTTTAATGACACCATGCACTTTTCAGGAGGTGTTAAATACTGTATCTTTGTTGCTCAGGCAGGTTATACTTGTAGTAGGCTAAGAATATAATTTTGAAGCTTCTCATGTTGAATTAGAAATTATGGAAAGTTATGTATGCATTTCAAG
>CALNHX010012916.1:0-21487 GCA_940337035.1 Agriotes lineatus
TCTACGTAAGAATGATACTATCTAAAAATGTTGTATTTTAGGTTCCGAGTTAGATATGAGCATGTCCATCGAAGAATGCCGCAAACTCGAAAATGATACTAATAAGCAAGCAAATTCTGCTGCGTGGTACCAATACAGAGCTGGTCGAATTACGGCTTCAAAATTTAAAGGCGTTCACAGAACAAAACTGGAAAAACCATTCCTGTCCTTGATACGTTCAGTATGTTATCCCTTAGCAACTCGCTTTAAGACGACGGCTACAGTTTATGGTTGTGAACATGAATAGAAAACCCTACAAGCTTACACTAATAAGATGGAGAAAACAAAAACTAGAAGTCGCCTATTGCACGAAACGTGAAACTCTTTATTGGGCGAGACTTGTAATTTTATAATCGTTAGCACGTAACACTTGAAAACGCGCATGCATTTAGTCTGGCAACCCTGCATATTCTGACCCGAGTGGTGCCGATAGGTTTGTTTACATCTGGGTGACCTAACCAAAGGTGAAACTAAGTATTTTCACAAAAGCGATAAAAGAACATTAAACATAGCTGCAATACTTTTTGCCCTTGAATTTGCCACCAAAAAAACAGAATCAGTGACGGATGTCCTCGCATATTGGACAGGTCCGAAGTCAAAGAAGCACTTTTGTAAGAACATTGAAGATGTTGACTTTCCCACAAAACACAACAAAACCGACTGTAAAAATAGGTCCTCAAAGCCAAGTCGACCCATTCCAAATTTGACCAGGGCTGAAGTTCTGCAGTTTCTACAGGGCTATAAATCTGAAGGGGGCATTTCAGTTCTGAACTGTTTTTATTTTGAGGTATCACAGCTTCCAATTTTCAGGCCGTCTGTAGTACCTACATGAATCGAAAAGCCCTCTGTCTCCCTTTTGAAAAGGCTGTGTTATCCTCACTTGTATAAACGTACTTTCAAAGCTGGTGAGTCATTTATAAACTCTATGTAACTGTTAAATTTTGTAGGAATATATGGATGTGACCACGAAAAAATTGCTCTTGGTGGTTTTGAGAAACATCATAAGACACTTCACCCCAACTCATTTGCTGCAATGCCAGATAGCATTTTAAATTGTAATATATGCGGAAACGGATGTGTTGAGGTGAAGTGCTCATACTGTGCTAAAGATAAGTCAGTTAGTGAAGCACAAAAACGGAGCTAAAATTGGACAAAAGGCATCCATATTTTTTTCAAATTCAAATGCAGATGGCTTTGACCAGGACAACGTTTTGCGTTTTTGTCTTGTCTAGCAGAAAAGATTTCTTTGTAGAAAGAGTCAATTTTGACATTGATTTTTGGAATGAAAAAGTGCTATTGCATTGCAATTTCACAGAAAAGTTGTTTTTCCTGAGCTCTATGCCAAGTATTTCACTGAGCCAAAAGAAAAACAACAAATTGAAATGCCATCTATGACCACTGGTTTGGATTCAAGTTATAGTGACATCTAGAGACCCTGTATATAGTTAGATAAGAGTTGAGAAAACACAAACGTCAGCGGCCAAATTTGATCCAAAACATGCATGCGCAGTTATACTGTTTGAAAGTCACTAGATCGTTTTATCTAAAAGACGTTTTTAAAATTTCTGCTGCTACTTCAAAGCACTCAAAACATAGCGTGGAGTACTGTTTGTATCAGAAATGAGTAATTAACAAGTGTTAACAAACTGAAATATGTAAACACATTTCGTATAGCAGATATCTCAACAGCCGTACTTCTTCCCACTGGTTTTCATTAAAATGGACTATTTTTGATATGCTGCTCTTAGCTCTCTGTTTTTAAGATCTTTTTACTAGAATACCTTGTTCGGATCTGTTTTTGCAGCCAATTATACAGCAACTCGTCATTTCAGACACTTAGGTAAACGTGCAGCTCCAAATATTTGCATAAAAAACACATATTATTACATTTTCAGTGACAAGT
This sequence comes from Agriotes lineatus, assembly GCA_940337035.1. Taxonomy (NCBI): domain Eukaryota; kingdom Metazoa; phylum Arthropoda; class Insecta; order Coleoptera; family Elateridae; genus Agriotes; species Agriotes lineatus. The sequence goes on from CALNHX010012916.1 coordinate 1,943, forward strand.
TTTGACTTTAATGAACAATTTGTCAAATTTGATTAACGTGAAACTGTTTCAAAGGCAATGAGTATTCAAATATACGACGCGCGTGATCCACCAATCACAATGGATTCCCTCGTTGTCTCAACTCTTATGTAACTATATACAGGGACTCTAGTGACATCGCCATGGATATGCCATCTACGAGTGCTGGTCCAAGTTCAGATGACATCCCCATGGACATGCGAGCTATAGGTGTTGGTTCAATTTCCAGTGACATCGTAATAGGCACTAATGATGAAGAGGTTTGTATTTTTGTGAATTATGTTACAATGTTATGTACCTATTTTGATTATGGATGGTGTCACTGTACGAAACCAGACGACGGCGAACAAATGGTAAAATGTTCTGACAGAAAATGTAGAATAAAATGTTACCATTGAGCATTCCTACAATTAAAAAAAAATCCTAAAGGAAAGTGGTTATGTGAACTCTGTAAATATAAATAGAATTATTTTGTTATTCTGTGATAGAATTTGTAAATATGTTGATTGTTTATTTAGCTTAAATGGCTTTTTCATACTTAATTTAGACATTAGTTATTCTGTTATTTTGTACTGATAGAATATGTAAATATTTTGATTGTTTATGTACCTTAAATAGCTTCAAAATATCCTTTATACTTTATGCATTAAACTTATTTTTCTTACTTAATTTAGACATTAATTATTCTTTTATGTTGTGTAGACAGCATGTGTAATTTTATTGATTGTTAATGTAGCTTACATATAGTTTCGAAATATCCTTATGTTTCTTATCGTATAGGTACTATTTAATAACTTTTGCTATGTGATATTGTAATTTTGCTTTTTATTAATTGGCCACATGCAGAAAAAGTTAATCAAATAATTTTACATTATATAATAAATGGTGGTGGATAGTATTAACGTTAGATCCTTAAGTAAGTAAGTATCGTTTATTGTCAACAGATCAACTACAAGAGTGACATGGACATTGTCAGATAAAAATAATACCTAATGTAGTACAATATTGTTGTAGTCATAAAAACACTTTTTAATTAAAATGGATTTAAGTTAAATTTATCGATTTTATATGATTTAATATATATCGGTAGCGAATTGTAGATTTTAATACAATTATAAATGGGGGACTTTTTAAATTCAGCAGTCCGACGCCTAGGTATGGCTAACGGGTTACCATGTCTGGTGGGATATTGATGAGTATTGTTACTCGTTGAAAAATAATGCATATGTTGCTACACAAATACTGCTAATTTGAAAATCATTATAGATGAAAATGTTAGTAAGTTGTTCTCCAAAAAGCAGAGCTTGCACGACTGACGAGGTTTAATGTTAAAAATCAGGCGAATTAGACCCTTTTGGAGAACAAATACTCGCTTCCATTCGGTAGCCATACCCCATAACAAAACATTATAAGTCATGTGGCTGAAAGCCAAGGCATAATATACCTGTATTAAGTCAGACGTGTCAAGTACCGGCTTTTAATTTTAAAATAGCGTAGTAAGCACAATTCAGTTTTTTACATACTACAAGCGCACAATTGGGAATTATATGGAATGCCCTTGATATTCTGCAAGGCTACTTGATTTTTCCACTCTCATCTCAAAACAATCGATTATTACTGAAATCTTGTTGCCAAATGCTACCTTGAAGCATTCTGACATTGATTTAATCAGCTGATCTCGTTCAGGCCAAATAATAACATTTTTCATCCGATGATACATAATATTCAATGTGGTATAAAATATTCTGGAAATTGTTTGTACGCTGATGTTAAACATGTATGCCAATAAACTAAAATCTAAATTTAATCTAAGTTTTATCACTGTTATCAAAAACGTGCCTCTAAGCATGTTTTACGTACTGAATTAGGAATAAATATATATAATTAAATGTGAAATGTTGTATCGGACTTTTTCCACTGTCTCGGGTGTTTACCACACGACGTTTCAGGAGTTTTTGGTCTACTCTCGTCCTCAGGTGAATGAACTCCTGGTTAGTCCTGAGAAGGACTGATTTTTGTACATCTTTTTTCACGTACACTCGTACCTACTCCGGGGTTTGATACCGGGGCCACTGATCGCTTGTGATTACGAGTCTGACACTCGTACCACTAGGCCACTAGCGCGGCCATTTATTTTAGTTATAAACTTATATATATGTTACCGCTATATGCGCAGTAGTTTTCCTCTTTAGCTACAAGTGATGCGTTATCCCATTGTATGTGGTGGTCTTTGTTCCAGACGTGTTCTGCGATCTTGGATTTGATGGTTTCGCCCTTTCTAATATCTTTGCGGTGTTCCGATAATCTCACTCGTAGGGGTCGTTGTGTTTCCACTATGTATTGTCTTCCACACTCGCACGGTACGCTGTAGATACAGTTCTTTGAACCCTGATCTTCGTTCTGAGGCTTGGTATGCGTCATCATGCCTCTCAGAGTTGTTGTGGACTTGAAGGCAGTTCTTATGTTGAATCTGTTTCCGATTCTTCTCAGTTAACTACCCCCTACGAGTGAGATTATCGGAACACCGCAAAGATATTAGAAAGGGCGAAACCATCAAATCCAAGATCGCAGAACACGTCTGGAACGAAGACCACCACATACAATGGGATAACGCATCAATTGTCGCTAAAGAGGAAAACAGGTTCCGTAGGAAGCTGAAAGAAGCTACATACATAGCGCTGGCAGAAGAACCAATTAGCCAGGCTAGCGCAGAAATAAAACCCATTTGGATGCCACTACTGCGCAGAGAATTGCAAAAATAGTCTACTGCGCATATAGCGGTAACATATACAGTGTGTCCCAGGGTTGACGTTACAAAAGGTGAGTTGTACTAAAAATTTTTGAATTTTATTTTAAGGTTTTGGGATTCGGTCCTGCTTGGTTTGAAAAGAATTTTAAGAATATTTTTCTTTTTCGAGAAACAAGTAGGCCTTGACAGGGAAGCGAAAACTATTTTATTTTCGGCTAAACTACCCTTTTTGTTTATGATACGGCAAAATTCTGTTAAAAAAGTTGTTCATAATGATAAATTATGGCTCTATACAAAATTTCAAAAATATTTGTCGAATTAGGAAAAACCGTTATTTTTTAAATTATTTTATTTTATTTTCGGGTAAACTACCCTTTTTGTTCATGATACGGCAAAATTATATGAAGAAAAGTTGTTCAGAATGAGAAATTAAGGCCCTATACAAAATTTCAGAAACATCTGTCGACTTAGATTTAACCGTCATTTTTAATAAATGCAATTTGTTTAATCTAAAAAATAACATTTTAATCTAAGTCGACAAATCCTTCTGAAATGTTTGTATAGGTTCATTCTAAACAACTTTTATTAATAAAATTTTACCGTATCCTGAACAAAAAGGGTAGTTTACCTGAAAATAACATACAATTATCTAAAAAATAACGGTTTTTTATAAGATGACAGATCTTTCTGAAATTTTGGATAGGGCCATAATTTATCATTATAAACAATTTTTCTTAATAAAATTTTGCCGTATTATGAACAAAAAGGGTAGTTTACCTGAAAATAAAATAGTTTTCGATTTCCTGTCAAGGCCTACTTGTTTTTCAAAAACTGAAAATATTCTTAAAATTCTTTTCAAACCAAGCAGGACCGAACCCCAAAACCTTAAAATAAAATTCAAACATTTTTAGACCATCTCACCTCTTGTAACATCAATCCTGGGACACACTGTATATAAGTTTATAACTAAAATATATGGCCGCGCTGGTGGCCTAGTGGTAAGAGTGTCAGACTCGTAATCACAAGCGATAAGTGGTCCCGGGTTCAAACCCCGGGGTAGGTACGAGTGTACGTGAAAAAGACGTACAAAAATCAGTCCTTCTCAGGACTAACCAGGAGTTCATTTACCTGAGGACGGGAGTAGACCAAAAACTCCCGAAAGGTCGTGTGGTAAACACCCGAGACAGTGGAAAAAGTCCGATACAACATCTCATAATAGACCACTGTCAAAAATGACATCATTCAGAGAACATTAAATGTGAACTCTATATATTGTATGTATTTGGTGTAGCATTTGCCATATAGTAGACGTGTGTAAAAGAATTTTTTTTTGTAATGTCACAAATAAAGTATATCCATCTAACACGCAAAACTTTAAATGCGCGCGGGCTACAGCGTCATTCTTCCATGCTCACGTAAAACTTTTACATTGGCTGGAAAATTCTCACTTTTCTTAACTTGTAGAACAATCTACTATTAATTCACTAGCGATTTAAGAAGAAAATTAACTCGCTAGCATATAAACATTATAAACAGTTACTTATGGAAGCTATTATAGAGATAATAATAATAATGCCAGTTTAAAATTACAAAGAAATAATAATTAATTGAGTTATTTAACAATAACAGTAACGGCGTAACTGGAGACTTGAGTTACCACATTTATATTTTTATGACGCTCAACGCCTCAACAGCTTAAACCTGAAAAGAAACACAGATTGCAGGCAGCTGAAAATTATTTCGGTGGCGCAAATAATTCTCACATATAATCTCATAAGAGCATTAATTCTTTCCGCAATTTTTATTACTGCGTTCCAACAACGTCGTATAAATTAGGACGCCTTCCAGAGGCGAGCGTTTTCTTTCCAGAGACTTTCCATTTGAAAATATATTTTTTGGAACTTTTTCTTACTGCCAATCTCTAGCGTGCTTTTAAAACTTTCTTTAGTGCAACCAAAGTTATTAAATTCGTTGTACATTTTAAATGCGGCATATGCCGCGGGTTTCAGCTAGTAAATATAATAACTGAAACATTAAAAGTATACAGGGTGAGTTTATTTGAATCTTTAGCATGGGGATCTCGGAAAGTATTGGAGATAGACAGACGGTTAAATGGGGAAAGAATTGCAGTTTTACGAGCTCAATTTCATGAGCTTTTTGTTTTTTGGAAAAAATGCAAGGCTAACTAGATATTTCGCAAAAATGATTTTTTTCTAATTTTGTTCGGTGCCTATAGTTCTGTTATTATTGACATTAGAAAAAATGTGTAAAGGAAAAAGTTGTAGATAATTATGTGCTTAATATCACAGTCCATACAAATTTTTTATTTAAGCTATAATTTTTGAGTTATGACACAAACTTGTGTTTTTTTCTAATGAAAACCATAGTCGGCCATGACTATAAAAAAGGCAATTTTTCAAAGATTCTAACGATATACCACTTGATATAGTTATTTTTATAAATAAATAAATTATGGCCGCTTTTCTCTTTTCGTTTTCGAACTGTTCCTATATTTGTAGTATCGTCTGAACTTTTAACTTCACACTGACACAGTCTGCATTTTCCTCCAGAATCTGTCTTAATAAATACTTTTCAAACGTTACTGGTTGAAGATGGCATATTTGTTTAAAAAAAACAATATAAAATATAAACCACAATTTCACTGACTAATAAAAGAAAACTACCCTTTACGTACCATTGCAATATATAACAATTATTGACGAAATGTGCATCCGTTATGACACACCAGAGTGGAAGCAACAGTTTCAACTCTGCGAAAAACGCAAAGAACTTAACAAAAGAAGGCGACGACAGTTTGACTATCAAACAAAGTGATGACGTCCATCTCTCGAGACATAATATACTAACTTGAAACAGGCAAAACAATAAATGGAGAATATTATACGGCACTTTTAGGACGATTTAAGGCAGCTATCAACGAAAAACGGCCAGGTATGGCTAGAAAAGAGGTAATTTTCAATCACGATAATGCACCTGACCATTCAAGCGCTGTCGTCACTCGATAAAGAGCAGAATTAAAGTTTGATTTGTTGTAGAACCCTCCTCATTCGCCAAAGTGGGCCCAATTTAACTACCATCTCTTTCCAAAACTGAAATAAGTCTTGAAGGTAAAAAATGCAGTTGTAATGGTGAGCATTTTTCCAGGTATTATTTTTTGCAAAAGATATTTTTTATACTTTTTTAGGTTATAAGCCACACGTGCTGGTACAACCTGCATTCTTTGCGTAAAAACAAAAAAAAATCCAGAATGAGAAGCGTTACGAAAGAATGACATCGGGGGAGCATTAAATAGTATATTACACAACGAGAGCTGTAGGAAGCATATTACACGCGAGTTGGAAAAGTTACGCACAAGCCGCGTAGCGGCGCGTGTGTAATTCCACGAGCGTGTAATTGCTCTATAGCTCGAGTTGCGTACTATACTTTTTCTACGATCACACTCATTTCGTTAAACGAAAAAGAAATATTTTATTAACTGTCAAACTATCTGTCACACCATCTTAAAAATTAGGCGGCTGCAGTCACATCCCTACACCGCTTCGTACAAACAACAGAAGCTAACTGTAACGTAATAAAAAAAATTACGTGTTAGTCATTATCATTACGTAACACTGTTTGTAACAACGAATTTACTAATCAAGTAAACAGTGCTTAATGAGCAATTTACTAATAAAGGAGTAGAAAAAATAGATTTCATATCAGCTATCTTAAACTTTCCTACATCTTATTGCTTAGTAATTTATTTTTCACACGGTGCAATTTCCTGCAACGAAGAGATAAAACTGACTAACCTTCATTTACTATTTATAAATAAATATACATTTTTATCGGTAGGCGACAGTTGGGCGCCGCCGTTTGGGCCCCGCCGTTTGGGCGCCAGTAGTATACATTTATAAATAGTTTGAAATTTCTAATAATGGTGCTTAATTATTTTTAATAATGTCACATAATGTTTTCTTGTAATTATGGTAGATTATATTGTAGTTCTACTTTTTATTATGTGACTATATGTATACTACTAAGTAACTGTAACTAGTGATGGGCTTATTCGAATGAAAAATAACCGGTTATCCGGTTATTGAAATAACCTATGTAACTCGGTTTTCGTTCCACGTATTCAAATGAAAAATAACCTCATGCTGATACGTACTACGTTTTGAATAAAAAACCTCTATTCAAAGGTACTACGTGCCATATCTCAGCGACCCACGCAGTGCTCAAAATTCTGTAAATATAAATACGTCATAACTCATAAACAAAGCAGGCTGTACTGAAAACAGCATTTGGTTATCGCGTACCTACCTCGTATCATAAAAAATATCAAAGCATCAAATTCTGGGGACCTGAAACCTGAACGCCTAAAAACTGCAAACGCATCAAGCTATAAAACAATTTTTTATTTGCTTTTACATCTCCAAAGTTTCAATACAAGAGGCGGCGCCTTTAACCCGCCCGATCGATAAAGATAAACGTTTACCCCTGTTCTTATTGCGATTAGCAAGCAGTTCTTTCTACACTTCTTAATAAATACCTCTTAATTTCCAATACATAACACATAATGTACGGTCGGCGCCTTAGAAATCGGGCACTACACACTATTAGGGTTGCCAGACCTTCTATATTTAATAGAAGTCTTCTATATTCAACGAAAATCTTCTATCTTCTATGTTCCTAAAATATAGAAGCAAAATCTTCTATATTTCGGAGTTTCAGAATAATATTATAATAATAAATAATATTTTGATTTTTGGCACCACGCGGCAACACTGTGCTCATATCATACATATGTAGTAGCGATGTGTCGATCCGGTCGGATTCGATACAAAGGATCGAATCCGGGGCAGGATCGATTTGGATCGAGTTCAAGTTTCGATCCGGATTCGTTCCGAGGAACGAAAAGGTCGCGAGGCGTCAATTCTCGCGGACATTCATTCCTTTGGCATTCCGTTATTCAATCCATTTCAATACAGAATACAATACAATGTGTTGATGGGGAACAGCAAATGATGATGGTGTTCGTTTTAAAGGCTCGGCGTCGATAGGCGACACATGATACGGCCGAAGTTGCATGCTTTTTTATCAGTTATCAGTGATTTATGGCTTTTGGCGGCTTGGTATGTGCCCAATAGGGGACTTCTACTGAAATACGACCTTGAAACAAGTGAGAGAAAAGTTCTGCGCTAGTGTTGTCTTTTGCTACCAGTGACACCAATATAATGGCAAGAATAACTCTAAATTACTAGTTACTATTGAATGTTACTAGTTAGGTTGGCATGTACAAGTATATCATAACCTGACTTTCAGTCATAAATAAAGCACATAGTGTTTTATTTATGCTACTTCTATAGTAAATAACTATTATATTATCAATTAAGCAACTAGTAATAAAATAATTTAAAGTTTATTATAGAAAAATACAAGTAGAAACAATCAAGTAACCAAAGGTGTCTCAAAATTGACCAAAAACAAATCACACTTAAATATATTTGATATCAGCAGTAACACGGAAATCTGAATTGGTTTTGCTAATAACTATTAAAAAAGTGTTGATCCTTTAGATTGCTCGTTCAACATGGATACGCCCCTTAGCAATTCATTTCGTCAATATTTTCTCCCCTCTTGTCAATCTAGATCTACCCGCAAGAAATGGGGGTATAAGTAATTTATAGTTGTTTTCATTACCACAAACAGTGGCGTAACTTCAAATTTTGGGCCCGGGGGCCGTGATCTTCACCGGGGCCCTTAATTGCCAAGTGTAAGTCCTATTCTTGCCAAAGCATTTTTGGTTATTATTTTTCAATTATTTTTTTTAATTCATAAACAGAAACATCAAAGCAAAATGAATAATAGCGAGATACGCGTTTTTAATTGAAAATAATAATAATAATAAATAGAAATCCTGTAAGCATACGCACTAAAGAAACAAACAAAGACATAATTATATACCGATCACACCGGACTTGCAACGTTGCAAGACCTGTATGTAAGACCGTGACCGAAAATGCCCTGTTAGCACTATTTATTAGGTACCTGTATTATTAATTTATTAGGGTATTGGGTATCAATTAATCTGAGATGACTACGAAGTACGTGCACGTGCAAGACGTGGTGCATCGGGTGTACAGAAATTATTTTATTTTAAATTTATACCAAACAGATAACTTTTTGACATGTTTTAGATTTCTCCGAGGGTTTCTTGTGTTTTTCCCGGACTCATTGAAACTTTATACGGGACCGAGATTGGACCTGCCGGGCTTTAAACTTCAGGAGGCCCGTTGGGCCCCCTGAAGTTCAGGGCCCGGGGGCCGCTGCCCCCTTTGCCCCCTCGGTAGTTACGCCACTGACCACAAAACTCTAACCATAAAGAACATTTTGCGAGGTTTGTTTTTGGTTTAGGAAATGGATGGTATCGCAGCGTTTTCAACTTCGTAGACTTTGATGTGTTACTACAATCCTTGTAAAAGCATTTCGGCATTTTGTGGTATTTCTAAAAGCATAAAATGAATGATTACAAATCACTACTCTTTTACAACTAGCAAATAACACAAAATAAAAGTAATGTATTGAGTTCAAGAACTAACTTTAGCGTAGTTGATGCAAATTTCCTTTAGTGGAGTATATGGTGGGGGAATAAACAATTTTAGTAAAACACACGAAACATGCTGCTGGCGGGATTACAAGGAACAGAATCAGAAAGCACAGAACAACAACAAATACAGAAAGTCAGATTATATTGTATTTGTACATACCAACTTAACTAGTAATATTCAATAGTAACTAGTAATTTAGAGTTATTCTTGCCATTATATTGGTGTCACTGGTAGCAAAAGACAACACTAGGGTAGAATCATTCTGTCTCATGCTATCTTAAATAGAAGTCCCCTATTGATGTCTGAGACATATAAACATACTGAATTACCGACTGCGTGACCACTCACCAAAACAAAGATACTCGCGTTGTTCGTTCCGGGTCCGGAATGACCGAGGACCCCGGGTGTCTGAAATACACATTCAATTTCGATGTCGATCCGAGGATCGAATCCGATGGACTCGATCCACTTGCGGAATGGGATTGGAATGAACGAGTCCGCAAAAGTATCGAAACTTCCCATCACTAATATCATTGATTAATAACTATACTTATTTAATCAATGCTAATATGTAGTAAATTTAGAAGGCCAGTTCGAGAATCGTGGTGTCTCGTCTGGGTCTAGGTTTTATCCTCCCGAATCCTAATGTAACAACTTGTTACTGCATAGCAACGGTAAATAATAACTTAACCTAAAAATTCGAGCCGGTTCGTTCTTTGCGGGTTTATTTTGTTTCTATAGTGTAAATACTCTACTTATTTGCACTTATTAATATTAGTAACAATAATATGGCTGATTCTGACATGCACATTAGCGGTGGTGGTGGTTGTGGTGGTGATGATGATGATTACATTGATTACGATTACAATAACAATATAAATTGTAGTGATAGTCAGGCGCGGATGGGCCATAAGACAAACCGGGCATTTTCCCGGGGCGCCGCGGACGTTTTCGACGCTTTTAGCGCCGCGCCGGTCACATCCGATAAAAAAGAAATATAAAATAAATAAATTGAATCAGTCAACGTATAACGAATCATGATACGATATACGTGCAGGCGGAGCAGGTGCATGTAAAGCGGAGATACGCTTATATTTCCAGGAATACTGTCTTCTAATCTTGCACCAGCCCAGTCGGCTACTGATACTGAACTGGAAATACGGGTTTATCCGGTTTCCGGTTTTATCCCTGTTAGCCTAACTACTGTTATTCGTGCCTGTGATCTGAATTCTGTATATAGTTAACAGCGCCGGTTTGGTAATTTTTGATGATTTATTATTCTTGTCCAATTTGTTTTGTGTGATTTGGAAAGTTCTATCTCGAATAAACCGTAAGTATTTACCTCTCTTTTGACAAATTGGAAAGTCGTGTATTTGACTGAACGAATATTTTTTTTCGTTTTCTAGAAAAGTTAAATGCTGTTAGTTTTCTGTATTCACGAATAAACATGGAATCAAAAAAAAAGAAAAATGGGCGGCGCCGAACGTGTGAGGCTGAAGCGCAAGCTGGATTTGGAAAAAGGCGCTGGAAGTCGTAAAAGGTTAGATCAATTTATGAACAAGGAGGATTCTACACCCCTTGATGTTCAAGAAACTACGAAAAGTACCGAAGTTCATAATCAAGATCAAACTACTGCATTTTCGCCAACCAAGCTTTCAAGCTTCTTGCTTATGAGTATCAAGAAATACGTTTTAGAAAACATCGATCAAGACAACATCATCGATTGCGTAGCAAACCGCTCGAAGCTACTTAAAAATCAATTGTTATTTTAAGCATTTTTTCGAGAAAACATCTTTATTTTAATTTTATCTTACCTACTCCAAAAATATTGTAATTTTAAAAATTTGTAATTATTCCCCAAAATAGTTTTGAAAATTTGTGTTGTGTTATGTCATAAATATTTTTATATCAAACGATTTGTTTTTGTTATATCATTTAATAAAGGAATTTCAACTTTCCATTTTTCATTATTTTTGATGGGGGGGGGGGGGGGGTCGCCAGACCTCTTTTGATGCCCGGTTGATATTTTAGTGCCCATCCGCGCCTGGTGATAGTGGTGATGCTGACACCAACACCGACAAAGGTCTCGTTCAAAATCGAAAACGAGGAAATTGTAAATACACTTCTTGATACAAAAAAGAATGGGAACATACTTTTCTAGTTATTTTTATAGTTAATAGGTAGAGGAAGAGGATATAGTTGCAATGTTCAGTTTAAAGCGATGTTTTATGTTTTATTTGTTGAGTTGGATTTAAAATAATGTTTAATCGTTATTATTTTAGTCCTTTTTATTTATATTTATCTGAATATTTTTAATGCGTTTATTTTTAATACCATTAGTAATTGTACCTAATGTAATGATAGTAATAAATAATTTATTTGAATCTTCTATATATTTTTTGAAACTTCTATATTTACAAGTTAATTCTTCTATTTTCGACATTTTGATTTCTGGCAACCCTACACACTATTATGATATATTTTGCATGTATTTTTTAAGTGTATAAACAGGGTTTTTACAGTTATTATGGTTTTAATTGTTACGTCAGATTGTTTATTGTTTGTCAATTATGAAATGACATCTCACATTAATGAAGTAACCGGAGCAAGGATACTCCAAAGACTAGAAGAACATATTACGTGTCCCGATTTCATTGGCGTAACTAGCGGGGGGGGGGCCAGGGGGGCCAGGCCCTCCCCAGAGTGCCGTCTGGCCCACCCCAGAAAAATAGAAGTTAAATAAATTTAAAAATCTGCTTTTTTTATTAACCTATTTACACTAAGGGGTTGGTTATCGACCCTCACACATTCTTACATTTTCTGGTTTTATTACCTTTTTTGGCTTAAAAACACTGTAGTATAAATATCATATGTTGGACGGATGACTCTAATGAATAATAATACACTAGAAAAAACATTATTAGTTAGCTAATAATTACTTTGAAAACCCTGCTTTCGTCTGAATATTTTTTTTAGTTAAATTTACACCATTTTTGGTAGTTTCTGTCAAGTTTTCTACATATAAAGGATCAATTTATGTGCACAGAAAAATACAATTGCAATTATTTCATATGCGGGTAAGTAAATGAGTTGAAAACTTGAGTGCATCGGTGACTACTCCGATGAGATGGTGATGGTGAGATCGTTCTGCACCATGACAATGCTTCTAGTCATACCGCACATCAAATAAAATAATTTTTAGAGACTTTCGAGTTAAAATTGCTAAGTTATCACCCATTCAGTTCTGACCTAGCACCTTCCGATTACTTTCTAGTTCCTCCATTAAACGATAAAATGCGTGGTGTGCGATTTGGTACTCCCGAAGATGCTGTGGAAAGCTTCAAAAACCTTGTTTCTCAAGTGACTCAAAAAGTGTGGACTTTATGTTTTGAAAATTGGTTTTACCGAATGCGTAAATGTTGAGTTTAAGGAGGAATATTTTGAGAAAAAATTAAAAAAAATTTGCTCACTAAACTTTGTTTTATTAGACTGCAGAAATTTACGGGATTGCCCTCGTATAACAGCATCAAAGAACAATAAATTTATGCGAAAAAGTTATGTATGTACGTAAATTTAAGTCTTCATAGGTGTACATGGGTATTGACGATGGTTGGTTGGGGGGGCCTGGCCCTCCCCAGGCAAAAATCCTAGTTACGCCAATGCCCGATTTCTAAGGCGCCGACCGTACATATTATGTTTTGGTCGCTCTGCTATCTGCAAGTTACGATGTCGATGCAGATGACGGTGAACCGCCAATCGGCAAACCGGCTGACTTAATCGAAACGAATCGAGAGCCAAAATTTATTCGAATGATTATTCAAATAATCATTCGGTTATTAATATAATTCGAATGCAAATAATTCGGTTATGAAAATTGTCCGGTTATGCCCATCACTAACTGTAACCTGATTTTACTTGTTATATAATAAATAATTTCTATAGCGATAATATTTGTTTTAATTTTCTGGAATGGTTTAAGATTATAAATGCAAACGCTTTCAACAAAAACTGGTGGTGGATTATATGGTAGTTCTATTTTTTATTATGTGACTATATGTATACTACTTAAGTAACTGTAACCTGATTTTACTTGTTATATAATAAATAATTACTATCACGATGATATTTGTTTTAATTTTCTGGAATGGTTTAAGATTATAAAATCAGAAGTTTTCATTTTTACCTAAGCCGTAAGTTGATTGTGTTACATTTTGTGGAGTAATTGTAAATTTTCTTAAATAGATACATCTATATCAAATCTATTACACCGTGAACAATGTCATTTGAAATTGCTTGCAAAAAATCATATTTCCGATAAATAACAGAAGAATTGTGGACTATTTTTAATATTTCTAAATTTCGGCGCCCAAATGTCCAGCGCCCAATCGGCGGGGCCCAAAAGTCCCGGCGCCTAAACGGCCGGAGCCCAAATGGCGGCGCCCAAATGTCCTGCTTCGCATTTTTATCTTGTATTCAATTGCACAACTCATTTGATGATTCACAGTATTTTGATTTATGTTTATTATTATATGATAACGTGTTCAGTAACACAAACAATGTGCAATCTCACACCTTGCAGTCTGTAATTTATGCAAAATTGTTGATATATTATCACATTATTAGTATAACTGCACATTGTGTCACATATAAGTGCCAATATCTCAACTGATGCCCTTTACTCGGCCTCAAAAATTCCAAGATATTACAGTAGAACTTCAGATAACAATTTGTTAAGTGCTAAAAAATTATACTACAAATACAGGGTGCCCTAAAAGGTTTTTACCATTTCTAGGTTATATTTCTCGAGAACAGTTAGGAATGAAAGGATCCCACCGGTTGCAATCGAGAGAGCGCCTCTTGGAATTTCAGTAGCAATGGAGCGATACACGGGATCGCAGCGCGCTTTTTGTGTAATAACATTTTATGAGAACAATCATTCTTACATCCATTCGTCGCCTTTACCGTGCCTTTCATTTAAACGGAGCTGTAAATAACCAGAATTGTCGATATTGAGGAGCACCCACGTGAGAAACATCAGCGACCCCTACACAGTCCCAAAGTTACTATGTGGGCAGCAATGTCCGCATATGGAATAATTGGACCCTTCCTTATTCAAGATGAAAATCACCGCACAGTCACCGTTAACTCTGAGAGTTATAGCCTTTATAGGGCAATGCTGGAAAATTTTCTTGGACCAGAATTGCAAAATTTTGGAGGATTCAACTAAAACACTTGGTTTCAACAAGACAGCGCACACTGCTAATTTTTCCATGAGGATCGTTCAAAGGATGTTTCCAGAAAAGGTCATATCGAAGAATGGCAAAGTCGGTTATCCCCCTAGAAGTCCCGATTTTACTGCCATGGATTTTTTTTGTGGGAGTTCCTTAAATCAAAGGTCTTCGTCTAAATTACTGCAAATTTGAATCAACTGAAGCAAAGAATTCACGATGAAATTGGAGTAATTCCATGAGAACTCTGTGGCCGCGTGTTCACCAATTTCAGAGGTATTTTGGAGCACGGGAGGGCAGCACCTCAACGGCATAATTTTTCACAAATAAATTTCCACAGTTTGTAGTTAATTTAAAAAATAAAAATGTTTAATAAACCTAACACTCAAATGAGTTATAATGTTTTTAAATGGTAAAAACCTTTTAGGACACCCTGTAGTACCATGTAAGCGGCATACAGCAATCGAGACAAAATGCATTTCAGTGCCTGCTTTAGAAGATAACGTGCGGAATTTACACACAACACATGCGATGACCTGGAAAACCCATCAATATCGTATCCATTTTTAATAGACACTCAATAATGATGAGTTTCTGGTAACAACCGAAATGAACGCAGGCGATACGCTCAAACTATATGGAAAACTTCGTTCAACTAAACGCTTAAATATTATACTACTGGTTTATCTAACATTGTTGTTAAACTAGTTTAAAACGAGATTAGGATATAGCAATAAGACGAACATTCACTTATTCGAAACCCTCAGATTTAAGATAATGAATATGAAAAAGTACTATCATTTGTTACCAAACATCTTTACCTAACAGATTGACAACCTAAAACAGTAATGGTTATGTAATTCATTTTTTAAATTATTCGGTGCGTCAATTAGGTCTTGTTAAATACATTTTTATACTTGCTCGGTAAATAATTAAAAAACGAAACTCTTTACTTAGGTTGGGACATGCATTTACAATCGTGCTAGATTTGTACAAACTTTTCCGTTCAAACTCAATATCGGTAGATTTTTAAAAATAAAGTGTACGGTGAACACTTCACTGAACAGCTCTTGTGATGATCACTTCTCGGCTTATTTAGGCAATTATGAATTAGGCATTGCATGGTTTAATTTATCATCATCAATCTTGTCTTTTAAAAGCATCTACAATATTAGTCTATCCGTTTTCCTAAAGGGTCCTCTAGTATTTAAAAGTTCTCTACTACAGCTAATTTATGGACCCCTACAAGTTCACAGTAGCTCCTTCCATCATGTATACCAAATTTTAGGATGCTGACACTCCATTATTAGTACGTGCCAATACTGCCAAATAACAACAGATTATTTTATATACCAAATTTTAGGATGCTGACACTCCATTATTAGTATGTGCCAATACTGCCAAATAACAACAGATTATTTTAAAAATATCACTTTAATAGGAAATTAATTCAATTTTCTACGATTGAATACGATCTAATTTGTTTTGACATTTCAAATTTGTGTGTATTTTCTCTTACGGAAAATGCTCCTGGCACCCAGCCGAGTTACTATTGTATTCTTACTTACTGTTCAAATTTTTCCTTTGGTTAAAATAGATTGATAATATTACAAATACTCGAAACAGTGAACACACAAAAATAAGGTTGTTTAACCCACCGCATTTCTTCACACTAGCGGGGTACAATTACGTGTCTCTGTTTTAATGGCCAGTTTTAAATAACAGACTCTTAAATAAGGCATTTAATATACATTTCGAATTGTTCATGTTACCGCATCTTGTACGCTGTTCACACTACAGAATACACAATGATAAAAAAAATCGTTCATATTAGTGCGATTGTATTGTATTAAATTACCAAATTAAACACTAAAATATAAATACTCCTCATAAATAACTTTACAACTTCCATTTTAAGTCCATAACATTTCCATTCATCACTTCCAACTCCAAACGTAGCACCTTCCATTCCCGCTCTCCCCTCCACATCAAAAGTCCATATGCTAAAGATGTGCTCCATTTAATTTCCGTTACTACTTTGTCCAACTATATTCCACATTATCATTTTCCTTTATTACTTTTCTTGTATCTTATGTATGCTTTTTAATTGCAGATCATCTGGTTGTTTGTACATGCCTTCGCTGCTTCACTGAAGTACCTACTGCTATGAGAATGAACAGAAAGTAGAGTGGATCATTCTTATTTTTGAATTAAAAGGACCTGTATAATTTGATTCACCTTCTAATTTAAGATTTTTAGTGTTAGTTTTATTTATTAATTGTAATCCAAATAATATTAATACAGTGCGTAAATTAAATATGGAAACGGTGCTATTATTTGAATACGGCCGTAGATAGAACTCTGAAATTTGGTTTAGAAGTAAAACATACGGTTTTCTACTAATATTCGTGGTTGCAATTTTTTTATCGATCGTTACGACTGTAGCACGGCCAACTTGATTATTTTTTTTAAATTGAAAGTACCATCATTAGAAAGCTGCTTTTGTGTAGAATCCAACGATGTAGCACTTGATATGGCCGCGGATATGGCAGTTTTGAAAAATAACTTCACTATACCAAATTAAACTTTGAGAATATTACTTTCAACGGCTTGCTAGATATGCTAAAAATGTAGGTGGCGGTGAATGCTTTGTTTTGTTTTTCAACTTTAAACAGTACATTTATGAAAAATACCCATTTAACCATTAGAGTATGTTGCATTAAATAAATTACGCACTTCCGCATAACCACGTCTTCTATCACCATACCCTATCATCATGAGAACCTCTATTCTCTCCTTTTCTGTAAGATTTTCCATGGTACTTTCTCACTAACTACGCAAATTCAAACAACACTTATAATTTTTGACGTTCAATATTTGTTAAACAACAGTGGCAGTGTTTTGTTTTCAGCGCTTACTATCGGTTTCAGTTATCTAATATTTTTTTTTTCCAAAACCTTTAATTTGGTATAGTGAAGTTATTTTTCAAAACTGCCATATCAAGTGCTACAGCGTTGGATTCTACACAAAAACCGCTTTCTAATGATGGTACTTTTGACCCCCATTTCAATTTTAAAAAATAATCAAGTTGGCCGTGCTGCAGTCGTAACGATCGATAAAAAAATTGGAACCACGAATATTAGTAGAAAACCGTATGTTTTACTTCTATACCAAATTTCAGAGTTCTATCTATGGCCGTATTCAAATAATACCACCGTTTCCATACTCAATTTACGCACTGTATAATCATATATTCAATTATATTATTATTCAGCTAGCAAATCTCAATAAGGGTAGTTGTCCCTATGTTTTAATTATTCATTTAATATTAGCTGCTGACGCGCAGAACCATCGCAATATACAAGGTGTTTTGAACGTGTACTGGAAATTCTAAAGGTATATTAATGGAAGTAAGACAAATTCTTATATTTTTTAAATGATCGAAACAGAAAGACTCGATCAATATTTGATAGCTTATGTGAATTGTCACTGTAAGGCTTAAATCATTGTCATTACGTAATATTTTGTTTTTCAACTTTAGTGATGATGAATACCGAGATATGGTGAATACCAACGTTTATGCTTTGTAGCCAACGATGAAAAACATGTTACCTATATAGCTAACAATGTATTGATGAATACTCGAAATCGGGGGGCGGGAGATGAACCTGAGCAAAGAAATCCAGGATGGAATAAGCTTCTTCTTCTTAGAGTGTCTTCTCTCTACGGAGGTTGGCTATCATCAAGGCTATACGGATCTTAGATGTTGCCGCTCTGAATAGATCTACTGAAGTGAAATTGAACCACTCCCGGAGATTTCGCAGAAGAAATCCGAGAAAGGGAGAACCTCACAGACATGATAGTGAACAGGACTGAATACCCATTCGTACGACATAGAAATGGGAGAGGAAAGATAACCTAAAAAAGCAATTATGTACCGTCCTGAAAGCAGAAGAAATAGAGGGAGGCGTCGAATATCAGGGAAGAAGGGAATAGATGAGGCCACGAGGTCACTATGACTACACAACTAAGGGCAGTGGCGATTGATATGGGAGATGCGACAGTAGCTGTAGAACCCCCGCTCATTCATATAAGTTGAACAAAAACTCGAAGAAGAACAAGCAGCTTTTAAGCCAAATTGACAAACGCAAGACCACATATTCAGAGTAAGAAGCATTATAGAAAACAGATCGCCAGGAAAAACTATACTTAGCTTTCATAGATGTAGGGACCACCTTTGATACAGTTGGTCGACAACAACTATGGAGAGCCTTAAAGGAACTTAAACGAAGTTTGCCAACACCAAGAAGTACTGAATGCCGATATAAAGAATTGAACGGAAGAATAAGCCTGAGCCCCCTACTCTTTGATATATTGATAGTGTCATAAAACAATTCAACAAGAAATAAGAAAGGTCAAAATAGAGCATTGAAACTTAATGCCTGTGTATATTCAAGCTGTCGTATGCGCTGATGATATCCTAATAGCAGACACAAAACAATAAGCAGAGGAGGGCTGAAAACAGAATTAAAAATTGAGGTTAATATCACAAAGAGAGAAAATCAAGACCTGAGAATCCTCTGTAATGAGACTGCAACGTGCAGTGGCAAAAAAGACTAAAAGATACAGCACATAAATCCTGAAAGAGGAACTTCCAATGGTTCGCTTGGAAATCGGCAAGAAGCGCAAGCGGTTGGTAAGCTCTGTAAGCGCAATATAAAGATGGTCGCGAGTGATTGACAACATCCCCTGACGCAGTATCAGTACGCGCGATTATCAACGCAAGTACAATTAAACGCCCTTTTCAGCATTCTGACACCGCAGGTAGGGGCGCAATCAAAAGAATAACGCAAGACCAAAACGGAGCGACGAGACGGAGGGCCATAAATTCCTTCGCTGACGCAAAAACTAAGACACAATGGCAGTTAACTCTTGGAAT
>CALNHX010012917.1:0-21470 GCA_940337035.1 Agriotes lineatus
AACATGCGGCGTCGAAACCAAAACACGTTGCCCGTGATATGGCTAAGTTTGTAGCGTTTTTTCTTTGGAGTTCCTTTATTCAACCATTTACAAGGACTAAATTGTGCATCTCTACTGCTGTTTTCACAGTTACATGCAAGTATAAAATATTGACTTGTAAAGTAGTCTCTTAAGGAAATTTTAATTATTCATAGAGCTGCCTGTATTATGGGTAACCGTAAGAAACTAATTCGTAGTCAAGGACGTGAAAGAATCTATAGCGACTATTGCAACTTTTCTCAGTCGTTTTGCAAAAATGAGTGACTAAAGCAACCGATGTTGGCTTAAATACAGTTAAGCGAATTGTTAAAGGAGCCTAACAAAGTGGCGGAAGAAAATTTACTTCTCCAAGAAAACAAATTATTAAACTTACCCCAGGTCATCTGTCGATCAATATAAAGAAGAAGTAATCCCAAGTGTGATTATAACTTTGCCATAAAAAGAGACCTATAATGAAAGCTGTATTCGAGGTCGAACAAAATGAAGGGGTGTGTTAATTTCACTGAGAAATTACATTCCTTTGGGCGATTGGTACATAAAATGGGTTTTCAATAGAGAAAATGTCAAGACAATAGGCACGTTCTAATAGAAAAGAGAGAAATTCCGAAAAAACGCGTTGATTTTTGAAGAAAATATAAATGTACTCTTATCTGATTTAACTAATGAAGGTTTTGGTTCTCAAAAGTTTGGTCTAGACATGAATGCAATTTTTTCTATGTGCGATTAATTTTAGTTAAGTTATTACTGAGATTATTATACACTTATTTAATTTAATGACCATACATATGAATTGCCCTTTATATGGTGTTTAGTTGTATACCACTGCACAGAACGAACGCGCGTCAGCGCTCTACACTGCTGAAGTTGATCAACTTTCTACTTGTGACGCTGCCAACGCCGTGAACTGTCAACGCTACCCAAACATAACCAAAAATACCAGATTACGCAAAATGAGCATGAGCTGTTATATTATTATATTCCGCATTGTGCAGGTTGATCGTTAGGGTCATTAAATACAATAAATACAGATTATAAAATAGTATAAAACTACAAAATCATCCATCGTAAAGCTAACTACAAACACGGCAACGTTAGTTTTTGTAGGTTATGTTGTGTTTTTAAGGTTATGTTTACAACGCTAAGCAGCGCTCATTCTGTTCCTGTTGAAAAGTGTAGGCGTGTTTTAGCCCATAGTAACGGTTGGGAACGTTGTATTCTGTTTAGCGCTTTAACCATATCACGGGCAACGTGTTTTGGTTTCAACGCCGCAGCCAATAATGAGATTTAGGAAAAGCCAGGCCACAGGCCTAAACATTTTCAATTACAAGTGCACAAATGTCATGCTTGCCTTTTAAGTTGGTCGACATTTCTATTTGCATCATAACCTCAAAAAGTTATTTAATGACGATTATTGAAATTAGTTCTAATTATAAGGGTCGGCATCTTCGATCCTTTTAGTAATTATAATTAAAATATTATCGAGTGACCTTTGTAATATGTTATTTGGGTTGCCTGCTCCACTCTATCTGTTCGGCGGCCCGAGTATAGGACATAATATCAAAAGGGGTAAAAATAACCAAACCGCTGAGCTCAATAGAAGAATCAGTCTCACATGGGCAGCTTTCGCAAAACTCAGTTATATTTTCAGAAACTCTGAAATACCAAACAATCTCAAACGAAAGGTATACAACACATGTACCCTTCCCGTGGCTACATACGGAATGGAAACAGCAACGCTAACAAAACACAGCGCAAACAGGTTGAGAATTTGTCAACGAGCAATGGAGAGAGCCATGCTCGGAATTTGCCTCAGAGATAGGATTCGGAATGAAGATATAAGAGCCAGGACGAGGGTCGAAAATGTTATCGAAAAAATTGCAAAACTAAAATGGCGCTGGGCAGGTCATATTGCCCGAGATAGTAATAAATGGACGAAAGCAATACTACAGTGGCGACCCCGAGAAACCAGAAGAAGTGTTGGACGACCTCAAACAAGATGGCGAGACGACCTAAAAGAAATAGCGGGGCGAAATTGGATGCTGAAGGCCCAAAACAGAGACACATGGAAGAAAATGGAGGAGGCTTATGTCCAGCAGTGGACCTTGAGAAGCTAGGAAGAAGATACCAATTATTCCAAAACCTTACATCTAAACGCAAAACTAATTACACCATCTTCTTCAGTGCATTTCTGTGCACAAATATCCCGAGTTTCACACAGATTTGAGCTGGTTACATGTTGGACAGTTTTTAGCATAAGTCGGCCTTTGCCCCACACAAAATCCAGATGTGATGTCTGAAAGGCAGTTCCACAGCTCTAACGCACGTGTGTGAATTTTATCTACAAGGAAAAAATAGAATTAACGACGATCTGTGCACATAGATCGACGTGACATTTGCATCTTGCAATCTCGCACGAAGTCGCAGAGTCCCATAGCTCTGTTAGTGGATGAAGGCCTCAATTTGACCAATAACACTTCCTTAAAGTACGTACCTACTTTATAAACTGCATGGACTCCTCTGGAGCATGTTTGGTGAATTAATTTTGGTTCGTAACAGCTCTAGTTTTATGGTACGTAAGTTTATAGCTCTAATATCCACACTATTCAATTTTCTCTGCTTTCAAGTCCCAAATTTTGGAACATACACAGCTCTACAGCTACATCTTATGAATTATACAGCTTCGGCCCAAATTTTGTGTTACCGAAAGCCTTCGGCTTCCATTGAAACTCGGGACTTGCAGTTCCAGCGCACACCAACGGCCCCATCTGCTTCGCCAGTTCACCGAGTGTATGATTTCTGGTATTGTGGAAGGTTTTATATGCACTTTTAATTGTAATTATACTGCATGTCTTAGTTTTTATAAGCGAAGTTTGACGCACTGTGAAGCGCACAAACGTTGTCCAAAATGTTTTATTCTGTGGCAACTAAAGCTAACATGTGACCCTGTATGTTTGTTGGCTTTTTGTGGGGCTCAAATGGAAACCCCAGGTGTTTTTTAACTTCCCAAAATATATGACAATAAAGCATATACAAGAACCTTATAAAGTTTACTTTTGGAACAAGTTATGCCTTAAATGTGATTATTTACAACGGTATAATAAATTCTACGGCAAGGAAATCCGTTTGAGCCAGCAATTTTCCTTTGGTGAATGAAACTTTGTTAGTTAGGTACTCATTATATTAACTTGTAAAATCTCCAACGTACAAACGAATATCACAGCAATATATTGCTATGTTATTTGCTGAATTGCCCCACGTTTTGGGCGATCTATAAAGACATTGCTGCGATATTTTGTATGCTACCGTGCACGCAATTAAAATTTGTATTGACTTATTTGCTTTGCTTTGTACAGATATACTTTACACCTTAGAATTTATTTTGATACCTGCCGTTAACATGAATAACTGATGTACCATAGGTGCACGTAGTAGAGTTTACACAATCAAGAAACTTTATAAGACTCTTGTTTTATACATACTCAACTAAAAACATAAAATATATCACATAATTTCAATTTTGTTTCGTGGGTTTATGAAGGCACATTAATAAAATTAAATGAGTACCGAAAAACGACCAACTTTGTTTTAATTATGGATTTTTTCAATTTCTATTTTGCCAGATTGATTATTATTGTATAGCTCAACAATTACAATAAAAAAGTTTCGCGAGCTGAAAAAAGCACCACAGAATAATTTTGATATTGTTTATTTTTGCTTGATGACTCGCTGCAAAACTCAACCGTGCGCCGCTAGTACTGCGTATATCCAAAATGTCCGCATTAATTAATCACCTTTTATTTATTTAGATACCTTCAACTTAACCACTTACTTTGCACTGACACTTCCCAAACTCCAACAAAAATGCGATACCTTTTGCAGCCCTATAGACGGCTCCGACATCCAACCATTGACAGCATCTCCAGCACGCCTAAGTATTTATTGTATCTCCACCATCTAACAATGTATCCATATTTAATTGACAAATTGTATCCTCCACCAGTGATCCCGTTCCAAGTTCATACAATCCGCAACAGACCAAAACTCCTGTATGGCCTCGGACCATCGCCCCTCGCAGCTCACACAATGGTACCTTCCCTGCAATGTACTGGACCTTTGCTACACATCCAATTGGTTCTGCTTTCTTCAATCCCAGTCTTAAATTGTATTTGATATTCCAAAAATTTTGCCTTGGACTATTTATTTTATTTGTAATGTACAACCCACATACTCCTTTACGTTTTATTAAAATTCTTCGTTATTTTAATGGGTTTTATTATGTATTTACACAATTACAAAATTTTTATATCCATTTTATATCAAATTTTTCGTAGTTGTTTTTAAGTTGTTATTCTAATAATTATCCCAATTTTTGATTGTTATCCTAGACTACCATTATTCCTGCCTGCTACATGTTATAAATAAATTTGAATGGTGCTCACTTTATAAATTATTACAAATAGAATTTTATTCTGTCATATGCAACATTCAACTTTGTATTTATTGTTAATTTTTGTTACCATCATCAAGTCGTACTCATTTTGCATACCTTTCTTTTAAAATGTACTTTGAATCTTTGAGTTTCAATTATTATTCAATTAAATAAGCAATCATTATCATCATTTTCCACATCTTATCGTTTCAGTATAATTACTGTATTAAACTTTTCATTTTGATTCATGTAAATAAATAACTGTATTTAATGTAATACATGGCCTCTATATACCATAGCAATATTTACAATTTTCTTAAAACTAAATTATTTTCTTTTATCTTATAACTAAACCGTTCGGTATCGCTGCACACACAACCGTTTTATTTTTATTTTGTCATTGCTCTGTTTTGCACTATAACACTTTATCTTTAAATGCACTGATTTTTGAGTTCACCATGTTCGCGTCATTATCTTTTCTCTTCTGTTGCTTTCTAGCATTGCTCTTTTGCAATATTTGTATTATATTATCCTGCTTAATTTACCTTTCTCCTTTGCTTACTAATTTCACTACTTTTGCTTTCGACTTAACAAATTACGCTACTTTTATGATGCATCCAACAACCTCTTGTGTCAAATACATTTTATAAATTGGCCTGGCTTTACATGTGCACAAACCTTATTCGAATATATTAATTTAGTCCACAAGCCAATCTAAACCCTTTGAAATTTGCTTTGCCTTTGCTTACCTCTTTCCAACTAAGTTAATTTTTCTCGCATCTCATTATCAATGTATTTACTGTTTTACTTTAGTTTTAAAATGTGCAACTCTGTGCTTATTGAATCGGCCAATTATCTTGCACTGCAAACAGAGCCAAGTCGTGGGCTTCATACCATCTCAATATGTTTACATGCTTGTAAAGAGAATAAAAAGTATTAATTAGAAAAATTGAGAAAAAGTATAGCGTCTCATTTGAAAAAAAAAAATGAATATCTCTACCGTTACACAAGTGCAGAATTTATAAAGTTTCTTTGCCTGTCTTATAAACAATTTGCTCCCATTTAAGAATATATATATAGTTTAATATAGTTCTTTTTAAAAATAACAAAGTTATAGGCCTGGGGAGTGAAGTCTGGGACACCCTGTATAAGAGAATTTCAGTATGTGTTCCCAACTAAGTCACATTAATGCAATTTAAATTGCTGCTGTCTTTATTTAAAAAGAAATAAGGTTTTTGCTTATCTGGAGAATTCAGCATCATAAGACAATAAAGTTCAAAAAGCTAACGTTTCAACTAAAAATTTCCATCTACCCGCCATAGTTTGACATCGAAATCTAGATCGAAAGAATAGATATATGCGTATGTCAAATTGTCTGCAACAAGATAACACACATAAAATACAGTTACGGTGGGTCACAGCTCAGCTCGGCTAACAAAACAATCCTACAAATTCTGCCTGGCTCGCGACGTAAAGTGGCGCTATAATAAAACTCTAAACATGTGTTTACTTGCACTATCACGAAAAATAAGTATTTATAGCCTGGTGACAAACTAGCAACAGTTTGCCACAAGGATAACCCGCACAACGATGGAATATAACATATTGGCAAGTGCAGTTTTTCACCACATGCATTGCTCAACGAGCTGGGCGAAGAATGGCTGATAGCGGGAGTTAACACCTTGATTTATCGAATTCACCGGGTTTGATAAAAACAATAGACAGCTGCAGTCTGTTCAGAGCGGCGCTCTATAAGATGGCTGCGGAACGTGTAATGGCGAGGTGATAGAAGATACCCAAATGTACGACCAGGAGTTGAGTTCCACTCACAACGAGAGAACGAGAAACTTTAGACTAGTACGCTGTGCCTTGGGAGTTATTAAATCCGACGACGTCGAGAAAAATGCCAAAAACTGGCAGGTAAGGTTTTTAAAATGGCTGCTGCATAATGCTAAACATTAACACTTCAATGCGTACACCCTCTTTGGGACACTTGCAGACTAAAATCTTTGCGGGCGAGCAATGTTACCAACTCTAGGAAAATTTCTTTAGACATTGGTTAACAGATGCTTTCACATTCTAGGAAATTTTGAAAATACAAAAATCATTAGAATTTAGATCTAACTACTAAGATACCTTCGTATGGAATTACTTTTTTCAGTGATTTCTTATACAATAATCAATCAATTTAGTATATGTTGCGTTTATCCACCTGGTTAACCGTTAGGTCAAAAGGTAAAGATAAAAATCGCTCAGAGTTAGAATTAAAGAGAGAGCGAGAGACTGAAAATGTATAAGAGTTTTGATTAAACATGTTGATAAATTTGTACATGAAATTAATAAATATACTTCATCGCTATCTATGCGCCTTGATCCACTATGATATTAAGCGTTCTTCTTTACAACTTCGGTATTCACCATTTTATATTATAAAAATAGATAAATTGAAAAAAAATGAAAACTATAAAAAAAAAATTTTTGGTCCAAAATGTTGGCATAGGTTGATAACATAGCAGTGACGTAAATACAGGTTATGGAAAAATTGAAAAATATAGGAATACATTTTTATTTACCTAGGGTAATCACAAAATAAAATGTTGGCAACCTTTCCGGCACAAGTTCGATAATCTGGCAACCCCTTTTCCGCTTGCTTAAAGAAGCAGTGGCGGCGAATAATTTTTAAACTGACCTAACAAACTAAGAAATGAAACAAAATATTGAAAGCTATAAAATTTTATTAATAACAATTTTGCTATGCGAAAGAATAATGTCAAAATTTGAAGAAATAAATCAAATCCTCATGAAATAAAAACTAATTAGAATACTTTTCAGTGACCCGAACAAGGGTAGTATAAAGGATAAGCTAAATCACTTCTCTCCAGACCAACAAGCAATTGGGGTAAATGAGATGCAAATTCTTAAAGTTGTTAGGAGACGATTGGTTTTTGTCTAGAAAACTGAACGAACTTAACAATATTTTAATTTAATTTGTACTTATTAATAATTTACTTCATAGATTTCACAAATTTATTTATATTTAATTACAAAAATATTAAATTGAAATTTGACAGAGTGGATAGAAATTTTGACTTTTAAAAGTTTCTATCCCTTAAATGATTAAGTTCTACAATAAAATCGATATTTCCTAACATCAATTTCTAAAATTATACAACTTCTTTCTGTAAATAAAATACCTATGTTAGAAATTGCTAACAGAAAAAGTTTGTTTAAAACTCTTTTTGGATGTGAATGTGTAACTATAAAAAATCATGAATTTTTTATTTTTTAGTTCTTCTTTAAATGCCGCGTTGCTACATATTTTAATTTAAAAGAGGAACATTCCTCATTGCCAAGATAATGTAGATACGTCCTGATACCGATCATTGATTATGTCCCGTAATATTTAATCAATGCAATTCTTAGTTATGTGAGCTCACTTACCTGCAATTTCGAAATTTGAATTTAGCAGATGTGCACCGGTTCAGGTTTTAACGTGTGACAAACTTCCGGATAACTTTTGCAGCTTGTATTAAACAGTAAGTATCGACATCTTATCAGAACATATCTAAATAATGTACCTAGCAACTGTTGCTATGATGGGTCTCTAAATACATGTATCTATTAGCATCTGGAAAGGAGCTGCGTCCACAGGGTGGCCGTAAACTGACTGTGCCTGTGTAAAATCTCCGAATATTTGCTTATAATCTTTTATATGGTTGTATTTTTGAACTAAAAATAGTAGAAACCCTTATAAAGTTAAGTCAGTTGCGGGAACTTTTCATATTACTGATATTTTTTCTAGTATTTAATACTTTATTATATCTAATGCCATAAGAACTATTTATTTCGAAAATGTCAAGAACACAAACACCGACAAGCAGTGGACGTGTTTACGCGAGCCACACTGGATCAGCCATTTTTTGTCTTTAGGTCACTTAAACATTTCGTATTTCTAGACTGTTAAGCAAAGCGTAATATACTGTGGCAAAACATATAGAACCTATACTGATTGGTGGTAGATAATGTGAACATACAAAATCAAATGAGCTAAAATATAGTTTATGGGTTTTGTATGCATTAAACCGAAATAGGCTAATATGGACCAACATCTAGTATCCGCAGAATCAAAGTGTTTTGTTTCAAGAAAACACTGAATTCTAGGATACTAGATTTTAAGTCACATAGATCTATTTTTGTCTAACGCATATAAAGTGATTAAAATGTATTCTAACTCATTCGACGGCCTATGTTTACATTATCCACTACTAGGGTGCCTTGATGTGGATTTGTAGTATTTGTCCTTTAGCAGAGTATGGACAGATCGTTGTCTCCTCTCATTCTAAAGTACTGTAGAAGAATACATATTTTTTCTTGTTCAATTTTAGTAACAATAACTATCTACTTCACATTGATAAATTATAGGTTATTTGACGACATTGACGACGTAACATCAATAATTTAACTTCATAGATTAAATAAATACCTATGACTATTCCGCCGAATTGATTTCTTCACACTAATATCCAGCACTTTTTCATTGCCCAGATTCTAAAATGCAGAGCAAAGCAAATAGTTTTCACTAATATAATACCAGCGTATATAAATAAAACAAGTAGAGACACTCGCCGTCGGTTCCTTTGAAATCAAAATTCCGGTTTGGATGACCTTGAACGGCTCCTGGGTGGTACTTTCCGATAGTACTAACACTACTTTTATCACATATGATTGGTAGCTAGTAACTGGCTCTGATTGGTAGAATTTTGTGCTGCCATCTGATAGTCAAGCTTAGAAATACCCCCCGAGTTACTGTCCTTGGTACTCTAGACAGGTTTCAACATTTGGCATGAGTGTCTCTACGTGTTTGATGTATGTACGCTGATAATACCTTCTAATATATTTTTTGGAACTTTTATAGATATGCCAATTGAAAAGTAATGCCGATATATAGATAAAAATAGGGGAAACGCCTTTATCTGTTTATCATTTTTTTATACAAGCTTGTCACTATGGGTAGATTAAGGTTTATAAACCTAGTTAAGCTACTTGTTATATCTTTTCCCTATTAGATTCTATGCACTTTTACTTCCTCTTACAATAAACGAAGTATTGGATTCACAACAAAAATTAAGTTTTCAACAAATCTTCACGTTTTAGAGTCCTTTGAACCCAAAAAAGCATGTTTTTGTTCATTGGTCTGTCTGTCAGTCTGTGTGTGTGTCTGCGTGTGAACAGAATATCTCAAAAACAAAAAGAGATATGGCGTTGACAATTCATATATAGGTTTCGTGTACTATCTAGATGCGACAACAAGCTTTTGAAGAAAATCGAATGATAGGAAGTATGGTGTTTACTCGTGATTTTTCAGATTTTTTCTATTTTCTCAAAACAGCTCTAACGATTTTTTTGAAACGGTACATTTTTATTACATTTTTATTTTTTGTCTTTTTTATACAATGTAATAGGGAACCTAAAAACAAATTTGTGACTAATTTTAAGATCACTGTAAAAGGAAGTTGTGTATGTATATTACCCCAGATTTTGAGTTATTATAATTTGTTAATCTTCTCAAATCCGGAGGTCTAATAAAGACCTTTTTCCTAACAACTACCGTTGCCCCCGGAAACCGCTCATTGATTACTCCAGGAGGCGCGGGCGTCACTTAAACCTAAACCATAATAATTAAGTGAAAATCTAGATCGCCCGTGCCGGGAGTTGAACTCTCAACCGCTCCGGCTCGAGCTCTCTATGATTTTTAGTGTGACCTCGGCTGCAGCTGCGATCTAATGTAGAGCTAATTTATGTTCAGAGATTATCATAGACTTAATTTCTTATTTTGTGATTATTACTACATTTATCCATACATGATATTCTTTCATCGTGGCTTCTCACATTAATTTTCCGCCACTTGTAGGTAACGCCCTTTTCATATTTTTACTCAATACAGTAAGTTTAAAGATCTGTCTGGTAATGAATTTAGAAATAAATCCATCTTCTGCTGTATTTTTACAGTCTTTGTTTTTTGTATGATTAACTTGATAAGAGGCTTCCACGAATGGGGCCCCCAATTAATCCACTGCGAATTCCGGTTCAATGGGATTGCCGGGAACTGCCACTTAATAACCCTAACTTGGGTTCAGTTAGTTGTTGGAGTGAAACAAGACTTAACAAACACGAGTATATTGAGTAACAACGATTACAAACGTCACTGATGGACCGATGGTTTTTTACAAAAGCTTCAACTGTTGTGACACGCTTGGATTGGCCACGCGAAAATAGCGAATTGCGCGTAACCGTAACACAAAACAACCTGGAAACGTCTTTACCAGGGAGTTAGACCGAAACGCAAACTAGCACAAAGCAAATTGGTGGTGACATTACCGCGCGCGTCAACGCAACGTATATACACGGCGCACCCATAGGCTACAGAACTGGCGTCCGCAAATCCGTGGAGATCTATCGAATTTATGTCATCGCAAATTACCCGTCTCGGAATTGCCAATGAGACCAAAGCGCGTAATGAAGAATGGAGTTCGTCGTATCTGGAGCGTATCTGGAGCGCATCTCCATGGGCACCGTTTCGTCCCATGACAACTTCAACTGCCAAAGCCGTTGCACGAGAAGTTTCAAAGTTAGAACGCTTGGACCAAGTAGTCCCAAGGGATCGAATACTTGAGCCATACTAGAGAGTATAGCCCGCTTGGTAACTGATTTGCAACAGCTAGGGTTCACTCTGTAACTTAGCACGTCCCGCCGAGTATCCCAAAAAATGCCGAGAGTTTTCTCCGTGGCGTCTTCCGTCAAAGAAATGGGCTCTGCGCTGCCGCGATCTACACCAATGGCGCTAGCTACTTCACTGTCGTTGGATGCCCACTTTCGCAATTCAAACCCGTACCCCGACAAGGCGCTACTAATTTCGAATTGCGTTTTTATGGCTTCCGCCCTATTTTCAAAACCAGTCAGTAGGTCATCTACATAAAAATCCCGGCTAATTCTTAATGAGGCCTCTGGAAGCGATGCTTCGATTTCCTGGGAGATTTGTATCAAGCACCTAGTTGCTAGGTACGAGGCTGATTTAGTACCGTAGGTGACCGTTAATAATTTGAAGCATTTTACGGCTGAGGTTTTGTCGCCACGCCATAAAATTAATTGGTATTGCGTCTGCGAGGGGTCCACGAGAATTTGCCTGTACATTTTGGCGCAATCTGCTTTCAGCACGTACTTGAATTGCCTAAAGCGACAAAGAAGTGCAAACAGCGACTGCTGGACCACTGGGCCCTTATGTTGAAGGTCGTTAAGCGATACTCCGGAGGAGGACGCACAACTGCCGTCAAAAACAACGCGATGTTTGGTCGTTGAACTGTCCTCCTTTATGACTGGCAAATGTGGCAAATAAAACCGAGGATGAGGAAGGCTCGCTTCGTCGTCCACCTTGCTCAAGGGACCAAGCGACTCGTATTCTTTGAGAAATGCGGAATACGCGGTTTTCAACTCGGGATTTTTAGACAATTTGTTTTCTAATGAATAGAAACGCTTTAACGCTATACCGCGCGAGTCTCCCAGCGATGGAGCATCTTTCCTGAAAGGTATGCTCACGATGAACCTACGCGGCTCCGACGACGCCCGTTTCGTAGTCGATTGAAAATGGTCTTCGCAAAATTTGTCATCAGCAGAGAGTCGGCCTGATGAACCGTAAGCCCCCTCGATTTCCCAAAATCTCTGAATGCCGTGCTCGATGCCGGCTACACTTAAATGAACTCTATTTGAAAAAATGAGCGCTCGATTTTCGACATTCATGTTTCCGCCTAAAACCCAACCAAAAAGAGTTTTTGTTAAGAATGGCTTCTCTGGGCCCAATTTCACCTGTCCCTGACAGAGCACTTGCCAAAAGACATTCGCGCCTAATAAAAGATCAATCTTTCCCGGTGTATTACAATCTGAATCGGCTAGCACAATGTTTGGTGGGATCTTTAAATCCCTCAACGAGAAAGCAAGGGCCGGCAGAGGGTCCGTAATTTTGTCTAACACAACACAGCTCAAAATGTCCTCGTATTTTCCGTTGCGGGAACGGATTCGAACGTTTGCTCTGAATTCAGCGTTGAGAGCCCTGGCACCAACACCCGACAGTGAGGTGACATTACCTCGTTTCTCAATTTTCAAATTTTGACACAAGTCGGCGCTAACTAAGTTAAGTTGGGATCCGGGGTCCAAAAGAGCTTTTGCCCGGGAAAATGACCCGGAGGATCCTTCTACGAATACGCTAACCGTGGACAATAAAACTTGCGCTGGCGCCGCGATTGCAGGACGGCTACAGGCTGCTGAAACGGATGCGACGGGTGCCTCGCTCGGGGCGACGGCCCCGACCTCCCGTCCGTCGCTGTTGGTTTCTGGCGGTCCAGGACGCGGCGACGGAGTATTTTCGTGCGCGTCGCGCTTTGGACGCAAACACAGTAAAGTATGGTGCTTTTTTCTGCATACGCGACATCTTGACGACGTGCATTTTACCACGAAATGTCCGGGCTTGAGACAATTGTTGCATAATTTCAAACGACGCGCCTCTTCGATACGAGCGTTAACCGACAATTTTGAAAAAGATTCGCAAGCGCTAATCGAATGATTACTATTTTTGCAAAAATCACAAGAGTGATTACCTTGCTCTCTGGCTACATGAGCGCGTGCATGACTTTTTTGCTCGGATCCCTGATTTCCCAAACTCGAACCTATTTTCGCAGCTTCCAGCGAACCTAATAAGTGACTTTTGCTCTCTAAAAAATCTAACAACTCTCGCAAAGTAGGAAATTGTCCGGCATGTTTGCATAATTCCCAGTCAGTCTGCATTGCTGAGCTGAGCTTCGAAACTATGATATGTATTAGTATGGTGTCGACTGTGGGTTCCCCGTACGCCTTTAAAATTTCCAAAATTCTAACTACACTATCGAGCAGCCTTTGAACAGACGAATGTGAATCCTTTTTTACGCTCTCTAAACTGAATAACGCATTTATGTTTGATTTTACTATCAGTTTCTTATTTTCAAATCGCTTGACTAGGATATCCCATGCAATGGTATAGTTATCGTTGGTAACTTTTAACGACGAGATTGAACTAGCAGCTTCTCCCTTAAGGGAAGAATTCAAATAGTAAAATTTCTGAACGTTGGTCAAATTAGGGTTGTTATGAATAAGCGACGTAAAGGAGTCATGAAATTGAACCCAATTCTCGAATTTCCCCGAAAAGGAAGGCAAATCTAAGGGTGGTAATCTTAATCCAGCGAGCTCTCCTGAAGGGCCACTTTGCGAAGAATTTTGACCTACATTCGGTTTTATACCCGGACTGATCTTATTTTTTGATAAGAATTCCTTTACTGCGCTACTAATCTCGCTAAAATGAGTCATAAAAGAGTCAAATTCATTGAAAAGTTCATCAAAGTGTTCAGCGTCGGCCTCCATTAGGCCCTCCATTGACTTCTTATACTCATCCAACAAATTTTGGAAACAACTAAACTCTTCTGACAAGTTGCCGACCTCGTGAGCCTTCACGGGGCTGGACGAAGAAATTCTATGAAATAGAGTTTTGAAACGATCTACTTGGGCGTTTATGAATTTGCAACGAGTGGTTAAAGCGCGAGTTTCCGACATGACCGCTGATGTCGAACGAGTTTCCACCATGACTGACACAAGCAAAAAACAACACTAAACGAAGGTGTAATGGAAAAGAACTTACTTTTGATTTGAGAACGTAGTAACTTCTTGACGAACAGAAAACCAACCCGCTGCCGATCGCTGCCGCTTGACGTGGGAACTGGACTCGGTGTAAGCTCTCGATGGTTGAATTTCCTGGTGTCGGGGAAGCTTCTTGACGCTCTCCGACGAAACGATGTTGGAGCAATTGCATCCACCAGCTACTGGAAACTTGTACACTCGTGTTTTTTAGCTTCTTCCACATCCGGCTCGAAGGACCAATGTTTTTTGTACGATTAACTTGATAAGAGGCTTCCACGAATGGGGCCCCCAATTAATCCACTGCGAATTCCGGTTCAATGGGATTGCCGGGAACTGCCACTTAAAAACCCTAACTTGGGTTCAGTTAGTTGTTACAGTGAAACAAGACTTAACAAACACGAGTATATTGAGTAAAAACGATTACAAACGTCACTGATGGACCGATGGTTTTTTACAAAAGCTTCAACTGTTGTGACACGCTTGGATTGGCCACGCGAAAATAGCGAATTGCGCGTAACCGTAACACAAAACAACCTGGAAACGTCTTTCCCAGGGAGTTAGAACGACCGCAACCCAGCACAAAGCCTAGCTGAACTTGCTTACTCGAGGCTCTGAATCTAACTGACGCTGAATTTACAACGAAGCGAACTCGCAAATTCATCAAGGAGGGGCAAGCTCAAACACTATTGGCTGAGGCGATCCTGCGTAGCCAATCGGAGCGTCGCACGTAGGAATAAATACTTATTCTAAGAATCCTAATGCTAAGCTCTCTCAATGAGGCAATTGAACGAAATCCATAAACCCATGATTCCCAAATATGCTAAGTCGGCTTAAGTTCTAGTAGAAAATGTATCCATCCGCTTAAAAGCCATTAAGGGAAGCTTACAAATTCCTTTCCAATATTAACAGAGGCAAACAAATACGGCAAGATGCAAATTTGACTTTACCACGACCTTTGAATGAGATAGAGCAGTTATGACTTGAATTACATGATTAATTATAATCAAAAAGGTTTTGATGCACGCATCTGTGTGAATCAAACAGTCTTTAACACTGCAACCTTGCGTTTTTACAATTCAGTTAATACAACCATTAAAACTTGCACTGAAAATGACATTTAAAAATGTATAAATATATTTATTTACTTTTATCTAACTATTTACGGAGTGGTAAAGAAATGGCTAATTATATGATTACTGCGATTTTCTTGAAGGTGAATGGTGTTATTTCTCACAAATCGTGTGCGAATACTCAGCTCCATAGTTTTTTAATAAAAATGTGGCAACGCTGTTTAAATATATACCATGTTTTGGGTTGTTGCTAAGAAACATAAATAAAGTATCTTGAAATTGTTTTCTAATGTTGCAAGATCTAATGTCAACGTTTCCTTTGTATTTTTTTACAAAAACAAACTTGAAATATTTTACTTGTATATAGAAATTTTGATTGCAGGGTCATTAGCGAAGTATTTTTGGGTAGCAGAAACATAAATTATGTACTTATTTCTACCACAAACCTAAAAAATGTAGCCTCGGCTGCTAAACTTGAAGAATAAAGTCCTAGAGATTGTTAAAATTATTCAGAAGAAATCTGCACTTATCTAATAATTCCTAAGATTGTGTCCCATACAGGAAGGTTTACGTACTTACTATTTTTGTTCCCCCATTTTTGTGACTGGCTTCTTTAATGTATTCTACTTTTTGTTTAGATTACAGGGAATTTCAAATTGTCTTTTATTATGTATCAACTTCAACAAATGTATGAAGTGTATCAATAATACAGAGCCCATTAGTAAGGGAAGGCCACTAGCCAACTCCAATCCTGCCTCAACAAACATCATAAAAACTTGACCTATTTTGTATTGATTTAATAAAAAACTGTATAATGAATTTAAGTAATAGGAAGATAAGAACTTTAATTATGTATTAGCTTATCTCATTATCCGTCCTCCCACCATATTATTAAATTATAATACAGTACGTATACCAACGTCCTTCCGTACGAACCAACGTAATTCATAGCTATGCTGATGTCACAAAGTCACAACAGGGTGCACTTGAAAGACCCTATCAGTAAAGTTACTAAATCATAAAGGTACCGCCAACTGTGCAAACATATATCTTTTGTCTCTTTTAATTTGGGGTAAAGCTATCAATTGTTTCACTTTCACTCTCACTTTCTTACAATGTTCTCTCCTTTTTAATTTGGGGGAACAAAATCTTGCAATGGAATGGCGGTACCTTTATGTATTTAGTGACCTTACCTATCAGATGACTAGCAAACAATAAAACACATTACTGGCGAAGTTCTGAAATTACTTCTTGAGAACTTTCTGACAATATTGTTAGCCGCTGGACTCTCCAGTACTCAATAACACCAAAATATGCCAACGATAATAATCATACACTTCAATATAGACAGGATAGCGAGCAGTGAATACCCAAAACAGCCCCGTAATAAATAGCGTTCAACGGGGCTTCTAAGCTACTCCGCGAGAAGGAATGGGTAGTCTAAGCTGATAAAAATCTAATACGGCCCCCACCAACTTGATTATTTAACACCTAGCAAATCAAAATTGGACGATTCTCCGGTGATGTGGTACACGCAACTTATTTTAAACAAAAATATTTTAAAATTACCTACATCAAACGCAAGTTCTTTAACAAAAGATGCGATCAAAGTAACATTTATTTACAATATATGCAGGTAAATAAGGTCTATAACAAAATAAGATGCTAAATTGCATGGTAGTTACATGCAAATAACATTAAATCCGTGATCACGTAACGTTCGTAGCGTAATGTTTGTATTTTAATAATAATCGACGGTTCAATACATACATGGTATAACCGTCATAAGCAAGAATATATTTCACCAATGTCGATTCAGATACTTATTCGAGACGATACATTTTTGAATTGCAGTAAATCAAAATATAGAATAATAGCTTATCTAGGTGAATACCAAGCACTTAAGCCGCGCGTGTTTGAAACAATCGAGCCATAAAAATGCGCTACGTTGTGAGGTTTCGCGTGTCTCCAAATTATTTTAGAACGTTTTAATTGCCGTTATCACTTTGTAGGCGCTACCACAGTCAGAAGAATGAGTGACGCGCGAACATTTGAATTCAAGCGGAGGGTAAGAAAAACCGAAAGAATTCCGTCAAGAGATCCTGCTGATAGTCCGATAGGACTCCACGTGTAGAACCGATTCGCCGGTTTGCTCGATCCACGCATCCTTACTTTCCGTCAGCACCGAAGTATAACGTTTAACCCCTCTTAGATTTTCTTAGGTAGACGACGTGGAAGGAGATCGAAGTATTATAAAGGAACGATGCTCGCTCAGTCCGAGGACTGATCTAATCCGTTTCTTTCAGAATCCCAACTAGAACCCGAAAGAGACTAACTTGGTCCCTAGAGCGCAAGGGGCTCTATCAGTCACCACCAGTTTAGATACCTGTCCGTTAAAACCAGAACCCTGTCGCAAACTACCTGTCCTTTCCAGTTCATGTAAATTCAATTGCCAGCTTCCTCCTGAGAAGTCGAACTGCCTGAGTCACCCTTGAACCTGACCTGAAACCTTCCTCGCTTGGGTTAGTCGAACTGCCTTGAAGCGATGCAGTATAGATAAAACCATCCTGTCCTGCTAATATTCGAGCTCAATGGAACAACATCTTGACGCTCAGATTTGTTTATCTTTCCTGTCCTGTAACCTGTAAAATCGTCCTGCTAATAAACAATTCCTCCCTACACCTCGCTGCCAAGACACACCAGACCGAGGTTCACGAGTGGTCGAAATCTAGCTCACATCCGCAAATGCGAGCTTGCTTAATTTCAATAGTCAATCGATCATGCACTGGGGCCGCTTCAATTTTGCCAGCGTTTGTTTACTGAGCGCTAGTCCAGCGAGGTCGTGGCTGGGCATAAAAATTTTCAAATTCATTTAGCTCGCGCAACGAGCGTTCTCGTTTGCTCGAATTGGGGTAACTGTTAACTGCCCTAAAATAATTTTTGCTTCTGCCTTATCAAGCCCAAAATCTGGAGAAACCCAGGACCTACGATCTGAAGCGAAATTATTTAATTGTGGTCTGTTTATATCCATTCGAATCTTAGAACAGGAGGGACCTTCCGTATCCGCCACTGGAGAACGCCATTCTTCACCCTTATGATCCAGCCGTACCTCAGAGGCCCTAGGAAGAATTTTACTTGTTTATTTTTTTGTAAATAATTTTAAAATATATTTTAATTTTTAAATCTAGTTAAACAAAATGAAAAAACCTGTATAAACTTGAGTCAACTCTCTCTTACTTTAGCTGTGGATAACATTGGACCAGAACTATTCGCCATAATTAAGAACTTAAAGTAATCAAATTTCATTTTGTACATAAAATTTAAAATTGCGAAAATTACCTACCGTTAGAGCGTAATATAGCATACCTTAATACGTAAAATATCGTCTGCAGTAAAATGTGCTGAAGCGGCAGATGTTTGAAAGCGCAGATATCACGTCACGGTGCTCAAAATAAAGGACCCACATTCACTGCACAAATGAAAAATTCGGCGTGATTCTTGGCTGTCGAAGTCTGGAGATGGATCACTGGTTTACTTGCCGTATTCGGTACTAGGTACTAATGATGGTCAACATTTCACGAACTGTGATTTAAACGATAATATTAAAAAATGACCGGTAACGGTTGTTATCACAGTATCTAAGAGAAAGTGACGTGATTACGAATTTCCGATGATGCTACATTCCAAGCCTAATACGTTAAATGATGTGTGCATTGTTTAGAGCTCCGGGCCTCCGAAAACTGTTTTGGTAATAAATTAGTTCTTATCTATAGAATTGCTCACAGAACAGTCTCGCATTAGTACCATTTACAGGTTAGTTACTCGTACTCGCATATGAACGGATATGAAAATCGTGATCATGTCACGCTTTTAAATACCTGATATCAAAAAATCACAATAACAATTTACGGTGCGATTGAAAAATCACAATATCGTTTATCACTATGTTGCTTGAAAGTTAGATTTCTTTCCAGAAAAAATTGGTAAAGTATTTTTTTCTTGATATTCATATCCCTGACGGCATTATGAATGCATACCAAAAAAGCTCTCTATCGAATCTGTGACGCACATACTCTTCGTGTGTACAAGACGGTGTATCTGAGAAGCATATTGAATGGATGTGAAAATACAATTTTCAATAAGAAAGGTTTAATGCACTTTTGCAGAAGGGCTCCTGAGAATACATTAAATATGAAGTTGGCCTTTGCATTACATTTTACATTCCAAGTCTTAAACTAAAATTAATTTATGCAATGTATGTACAAGTTAGAACGATAAGTAAATGTGTATTCGGGTTAGATTGACCCGCCCCTGGGAGATCTTTCAGCCCACCATACACAGATTATGTTTGCTATAGTTTGTAGCCATCGCAACAACACTGACGAACGTTTGTCTAGGATTGCACGCTCTATTTCGGAACAGGCGATTCTGGAATTAAGCATGAAAGTACCGAATGACTGTGTGTGCTTGTCTTTAGCGCTAAAATGATATTGCTAAATGTCGACAAATAACCATGGTTAGAGTTCTCTTCGGGTGCGAATCAAGCAGTACTGGTTCTAGATGGTCCCCGGTAGGGCATCCAATACCGAGCTGAATTTTCAATCTCGGGATTGAAGAAATTCTATCTGGATCCCGGTATTCAATACCAGGATTTCCGGTGTTCAAACCGGGATTCCCTGTTTTCAGTACCGGTATTTCCAGTATTCAATACCGGAATTTCCGGTGTTCAATACCGGGATTCCCTGTTTTCAGAACCGGTATTTCTAGTATTATAGGTGTATAATAGGTAAGTAAATATGCAAGCAACAGTGACAACACAACTGAACACAGTTTACGCCGTTTATAAACGCATTTGCTAACTGCTACTACCCTGAACCATATTAATTATTTTCTATCAACATGTGTTGCTCCATGTCTGGCGCAGAGGCCGGGTAAAGCGACTCCCAGACTCTGCGAACTGCGACGCAGTGCACACAAAAGCAATTCCAAAAATACCGAAAATTCCGGTATTGTCCGGTATTCTGGAAAAATACCGGGATTGAAATACCGGATAAAAAATTAGGGATCCCGGTATCCCGGGATTGGATGCCCTAGTCCCCGGGGCCACTTTTAACGGTACCCGAAGTGCTGTGATATGTTGAACTTTTACCTTGTAAAAATTCGACCGCCAACAGGGCTCTTTGACGGGACTCGAAACGAAACTGTAGGTCCCATCTTCGGAAGTCTGAGCTATGACTTCGTCTGACGGTACTCTAGAACTCTCGCCTACTTCATACATGTAGGCCTTGCCCTACATTCTTGCGGGACCTAGTAAATGCTTATCACCTAATGATCGACGCTTTCGTCGTGACCTATTCAAAGGTTTATTGCTTTGGGCTGTTTCTGATACCGGATCTGGTGACCAAAATCACAGCGTAAAGCAGTTTTAAGGAGGTTTTAGGGTTGTTATTGGATATCTGAGCCGGCGACCAAAAGAGCAAATGCAGAATTGTAGTGTAAGGGACATCTTACAGTTCTGGGCGGGTTTCTCAAGTAGGTCTATATCTCGTGGCTACAGGCGGTTTCGGCTGACCCAAAGTGTATGGCAACTCTTTCAATTAGAGGTGGCTGGGCGAGTCGTTAGATCTAAGTGTCTTAATCAGGGAGAGAATCTGAGAGGAAATGCGCCGAGTTCTGCCTTATGCGGCGGTGAGCATCGCTGAATTGTTTCCATTGTCTTCAATTCGTGCAAACGGAAGCATATGTGTACGCATAAATTACATTTTGTGAAGCTGTCAACGTCACAACTTGTCTCACTGTTTGTAGTGAAATATTAGTGGTTTTTCTTAAATACCTGATTTGGTGAGAAAGTCGTGGTTTCAAACACTAGCAAGTCATAGCTAGCACACGAAGCCGTGTGCGCAGTTACACGTCTTGCCTCGACCAAGTACTAAAAGAAAGTCTTTTTACACAAAAATACCAAGAAGGGTACCTACTAAAAATTTAGAACAACCTGAAGAATGCTTTATTTTACAAATGATATTAATAATAATTCTTATTATTATTACAAAACTTTACATGCTGAGGATAAACCTATAAACACAGTAAAAAAAGCAATAATACTACGGTTATTGTTCTAGTTTAGCCAAGACTTGTTTTAACTTTGCCTGCCCGCGAAACTCTAGAACACTACACAACGAGAATTTGGATATACTAAAAGATACAATACTGGCACC
>CALNHX010012918.1:0-21467 GCA_940337035.1 Agriotes lineatus
CTTGCATGTTTTCCAGCTGAAGATTTCGTGCGGGCCTTCTTTGGGGGAGGTAACCCCTTATGCACCCATTGCATAGACTCTAATTTCGTCTCAGGGTCCCAGTGATGTACCCAAGTCTCATCATCAGTCACTATCCGCATTAAGAAGTCGGGGTCCGCTTCCAAAGATTCCAAATTGTTTCTACAAATTTGCTGTCTACGCAGCTTTTACTCAGGAGACAATAATCTGGGAACCCACCTTGCTGAAACTTTACTCATGCCCAGTTTTACTTGCAATATTGTTAAAACCCTAGGTTCGGATATTTCCAATGCTGTAGCAATGGTGAAGACTTTTATACGGCGATCCTCAAGAACCATGGCTTCCACTTTCTTGCACATTTCAACATTTGTCGCTTCTGCAGGTCTTCCACTTCTGGGATCATCTTCTATAGATTCCCGTCCCCGCCGAAATTGTTTTGACCAAAATTTAATTGTGAAATATGACGGAGCATCGTCTCCATATGCCGCAATCATTCGTTCGTGAATCTTTTTCGGATTGTTGCCTTCCTTTGTAAGGAATTTTATTACACTTCGATGCTCTAATTTGAAAAGTCTCATTTTTAGACACAAAACACTCCACAAAATATAAAATTACTGCCGGATATAAATCGAATTTTTCATGCAACAATGAAAGACTTGTCACTGTTTGACATTACAAGCTGAAGCTTATCAATTGTTTCTATCATGGCTAGGTAGATAATTTTTCTAGTTCCCCTCGTATTTCTAAAAGTCCTGACTGACTCACTGACTCACTCACTCATCAACGCCCAGCCCAAACCCTTGGACCTAGAAAGCTGAAATTTTGCACAGAGGTTCCCTTTATGATGTATACAAGGAATAAGAAAGGATATTTCGAAATTCAACCCCTAAAGGGGTAAAATGGGGGTTCCAATTTTGTATGGAGAAATAATATTAAATAGACATTTCGACTTGAAAGTTCGTAGGAGTACTCATAAAAACAAATAAGCAAACACGTATTTCGTGATTTTCCGAAAATCAACCCCTTAGGGGGTGAAATGGGGTAAGTAAGCCTAAAAATCGATATGGGTGTCGTTATTGAGGTTTTTTGGGACGTTGATTGCGAAAATGGCATTTATTTTTAAGTCCAAGACGGTGAACATGACATAAGGGAAGAAACGGGACGGGACGGGATTAGACTGGACGGAACGGGACGGACTGGAGGGGACGGGACTGAGCGGGACGGGACTGGACGGGAAGGGAAGGGACGGAACGGGACGGGACGGGACGGGGCAAAGCGGGACGGGGCGGGGCGGGACGGAAAGGGAAGGAAAAGAATGGGATGGAAGGGGAGGGGATGGGATAGAAGGGGAGGGGCGGGACGGGACGGGAAGGGACGAGACTGGACGGGAGGGAAAAGGGCGGGACGGGACGGGACGGAAGGGGTCGAGACGGGGCGGGGCGGGGCGGAACGGGATGATACGGAAAGGAAAGGGAAGGAATAGGATGGAAGGGGAAAGGACGGGACGGGACGGAAAGGGACGGGACTGGACGGGACGGGACTAAACAGGAAGGGACTGGACGGAAAAGGAAGGAACGGGACGAAAAGGAACGAGACGGGACGGGCCGGAAAGGGAAGGAAAGGGAAGGAATGGGATGGAAGGGGAGAGGATGGGACGGGACGACACGGGACGGGACGGGACGGGACGGGACGGGACGGAATGGGACGGTACGGAGACGGGGACGGAGAAAGGGACGGGGACGGGGATAGGATGGGATAGGATGGGATGGGATGACAGAAAATAATTAGTCATTATTTAATACACAAATAACGATCCTCGCGCGAACGAAGTCGCGGGTAAAAGCTAGTTATTGAATAAAATCGCTCAGGCATTTAAAGTGAACTTTTACTGATAAACTCGGATATAATGATGACTAATTGGATTTTATCAGTGTAAAATTGCACTGATATCATTATATTGATTATACCACGCCCTCTAACATCAACCAATGAAAAACGGCAAAATGCATAGTTGCGCATGTACTAACTATTGATAATGTAAATAGCAACTGATAATCACATACCTTCCTGATTAATAGGTGATAATCACACGCATTCACAAACATCACGTTACCTGCTGTCAGTACAATTGTTATAACAACCGCATTCACTGTACTTTTAATATTTAAAGTACACTATTCAAACGTTGTTTATTGACTCGTGATATAATCTAGCCGAATGCAACTCGTGTCTTCTTAATTATCAAATCATTTCTGTTTCCACTCGATATATTGTTTTAGGCAATCACACCTAACAATATATCTCGTGTAAACAGAAATGATTATTTGATAATCAAGAACCCACTAGTTGCATTATATATGATAAGCAATTAATTACCTGAAAACAGTCGTGTCACGGCGTGTCACGTCGTGTACGTGACTAATATTTCAAAATCTTGACGTGAACGTGAGTGAAC
Source organism: Agriotes lineatus (assembly GCA_940337035.1). Classification (NCBI taxonomy): domain Eukaryota; kingdom Metazoa; phylum Arthropoda; class Insecta; order Coleoptera; family Elateridae; genus Agriotes; species Agriotes lineatus. The sequence goes on from CALNHX010012918.1 coordinate 2,474, forward strand.
GTGAAGGAAAATTTCCAAGGCGTGATTCACGTTTCACGTTAATTTCACGTTAAATATTTAGTAAGGAATAAAAAACTGCAGGGTGCAGCAACTTTTAAATTCATTAAATCACAAATTGTGCCAAACAAGTTACATTATGTGGCTTTATTTTTGGACCCTAATTATAAATTTTTAAAGTTCATACCTTCACATAAAAGAGAAGATTATAATACAAATAAAACTATAGATGATAATTATGAAATACATAGCAAACGACTCAAAACTGGTACATCAGCATTAGATTCTTATCTTTCTACACTTCGAGATAGCTCTGACGATGACACGTGTAATTAGGATGATGTCGAAACAGAACTACATTAGTATGTTAAATTAAAATTCGGAAATGTAGATGACATTTTAGGATTTTGGAAAAACAGTGTAAATACGCCACTGTTAAAAAAACTTGAGAAATTTTAGACATACCGGCAAGTTCCGCTACAAGCGAAAGAGTATTTTCTACAGCTGGGCGAATTTTAGAAGAGCGCAGAATTCGACTTAACGCTGAAAATGTTGATTACATATTATTTTTAAATCAACATTTTAATGTGTAGTTGTGTAGATGAACTTATTATTCTAATAAAAGTAATGGTTTGTTTTTTATACTCGGCTAACGCTGAAAATGTTAATTACGTTTTATTATTAAACCAAAAATGTATTGTGTAGATGTGTAAATGAACCTATTTTTAGAAAATTACCTAATGTTTTGTTTTGTCTACTCGACTTAAAACTGCAAATGTCGATTACATTTTATTTTTAAAAAAATTTATTGTGTACTTGTGTAGATGAACTTATTACTCTAATAAAAGTAATGTTTTTTTTGTATACTCGCCTTAAAGCTGAAAATGTTGATCCTTGTACGTAAAAGTACTTTCAAACCTACGAATTAAAAGTGTTGCCTAGCAACATATACCTTTTTGTATACCAATAAGACAAACGTCAATTCCAATGACAGCTTTTGGTATTAAAAGTAGTAATGTCTTTGAAAACAGCTCCAAGAAATATATTTGCGAGAAATCAGTATTTATCCCTTGTCGAAGTTATTGTAGTAAATTTTCATTTTTTTCTTTTTATGTCAACTATTCTGATTGCAACATATCACGTAAATTATGTCAGGTGCAAAACATATTTTTAGTTCTCTTTAGGGTTTTTTCATTGGTTTTAAATTTGAACATTCTGTTCTATCTGAATTTCAATTTTGAAATAAAAGCCGCGTGTCACGTCGTGAGTGGCGTGTCACGCCGTGGACGTGAGTGAACGTGAGCGTGAACGTGCGTGAACGTGACTGTTTAAAGCAAGCGTGAAACGTGTGTGACGTGAGCGAAAATTCACTCAAGCGCCCATCTCTATTACACAGGTACTTTTTTTTTCTAATTCACTTTATTAGCAATCAGAATAATTACATTAATTCTATGAGCTAATTTTATGTATAATTAATTAAGTCGTGTGAGGAAGACACCCACTGGCGTCACCCCTAATTTAGTCTGTTAAATCCATTGGCCACTTTCTTTTTAATCTTCTAGTTTCAGGTTCTTCGACTAGTGGGTTAACTGTTACATTTGGATGATTTTCTAGAGACTCGTGATGTTTTATTGCTTTTGTTTTGATTATGTCTGCCACATATGGAATGTTGAAATCGTTGTGGAGGGTTAGATTTGACACAAACCATGGAGCGTTGGATAACATACTAAGTGTTTTTGATTGAAAACGTTGGATTATATTTATATTTGATTTGCTAGAGCATCCCCAAATTTCACAGCCGTAGGACCAAATAGGACGGAATATGCTCTTATATATCAATAATTTGTTGTCTAATGTAAGTGCTGAGTTTTTTCCAATAAGCCAATACAATTTTTTAAGTCTTAGGTCCATTTCTTTGCGCTTTTTGCTCACATGTGTCTTCCACGTCAGACGGCTATCGAGATGTAAACCCAGGTATCTGACTTCATTTGCCTGAGGTATGCGTATGTCATTGAGAGTAACTGGAGGACACGTTGAATGCTTCGTCGTAAACGTAACATGCACCGATTTATCTTCATTTACTCTTACTTTCCATTTAGTTAACCAAGTTTCCAGAAGATTTAGATGTTCTTGGAGTAGTGCTGATGCTGTAGCCGGATTTTCACTACATTAAAGGATTGGTGTGTCGTCGGCGAACGTCCCTATACTTGTTTGTGCTGAGGTTGGTAGGTCATACGTGTATAGCAAGTACATTAGCGGTCCAAGTACGCTCCCTTGTGGAACACCGGCATTAATTTATTTATTTATTTATTTATTTATTATTAACGGGAAACCCCAATTGAATTAATACATAAAACAAAACGAGTAATAGTATAAAGCACCCTAATACCACAATAAACTAAAAACAAAAAATTCTCTGCATACACAAAATATTAATGCAAGACAAACAAATCTAGTAATAGAACAAAGCACCCTAATAACAGAATAACTAAAACTTAAAAATTAAAACTTCTCTGCATACATAAAATATTATTGCAAGATTACCCTAAGTGAAGTTTTAAATATATTTATTGCTACACCAAAGAAATTTATGCTATTACAGACATTATTAGCGCTATGACATATCCTGGAAATAGGAGAGTATTGTCCATAAGTGGTTCTATGAATAGGTATATGAAAAAGAATAGAATTTCTCATATTTCTAGGAGGAATGTGAAAATAAATCTGAGATAACAACTTAGGGCAATTTATGTAACCATTTAATAATTTAAACAGAAAACATAAAGCAGAACAAGTCCTGCTCACTTCAAGAGTTTCTAAATGGAGAAAATCTTCCATATGCGAGTATGAAAAATCGTTACTATTAACAATGATACCTATTTTAAACGCTACTAATCTTAAAAACTTTCTCTGCACTAATTCTATTCTATTAGAATACACTTTATAATAAGGATTCCACAAAGGAGAGCAATATTCTAAGTGACTTCGAACTAAAGAACAATATAATAATTTTATTGTATTAACATTAGTAAAGTTCGTTGACGATCTTTTCAAAAAGCCCAGCATCTTGAAAGCCTTATTAACAATACTGCCAATATGCAAACTAAAACTAAGAGTGGTATCAAAGATAACACCCAAATCCTTAACGCTAGTAACAGATTTTAGAGGGTTTGCACCTAAATGATAATCATACAAAACTGGATTCCTACATCTAAAAAAACGCATAACATAACACTTAGATATGTTTAAGTCAATGACATTGTTGTTGCACCATATAAGCAAACGATCAAGTACATATTGTAAATTACGTGTGTCAGACAGTGATTCAACTTTTATAAATACTTTCAAATCATCAGCAAATAGCAAAAAATGACAGTCACGAAAAATGTTAGTTATATCATTTATAAATATATTAAAAAGAATGGGACCCAAGTGAGACCCTTGAGGTACACCAGATGTCACATCTATTTCATATGAAACATAGTTTTTAATTTTTACCATTTGCTTTCTACTCATTAAGTAACTACCAATCCATCTGAGTAAGGAACCAGTAATGCCATAGGCTTTTAACTTAGCAACCAGTATTTGCAGATTAACCCTGTCGAACGCTTTGGAGAAGTCCGTATAAACGGCATCTACCTGACAGCCTTTCTCCAAAACGTTCACTATGAAATGCTGATATAACAATAAATTAGTGCAAGTTGATCTACCCTCAGTAAATCCATGTTGTTCATCAATAATGATGTTCTTGAACATTTGTGTTAATTTATCCGCAACAATACTTTCAAAAATGTTTGGTATTAAACTAATTATTGAAATAGGTCGGTAGTTACGAATATCAGATTTGTTTCCAGATTTATAAACAGGGGTAATGTAACTTATTTTCCAACAATCAGGAAATTGTCCAGTTGATAATGAAAGGTTAAATAATGTGAAAAGTGGCCTAGCAACAATGAAAGAAGTTTGCTTTAGAGAAATTGAAGGTATCCTGTCAGTACCAGGTCCCTTATAGTAACTCAACTTATCTATTTTTTCTACAATCTCAGACAACGAGATCCTAATGTTAGAGCAATCAGTAGATTTATAAAAGTTATAATCAGGCACATGAACTTCATTAGTTGAATAAACTGCTGCAAAATTATTGGCAAATAAGTTCGCAATATCAGTCCCATTATTAGCATAATTGTCATCCAGATGCATCATACTAGGTAGACCATGATCTTTTTTATTTGAATTAACAAAATTCCAAAAAGATTTTATATTACCAGGAATTGAATTCTCAACTCTATTAATGTAATTCCTAAAACATTCATCCGCTAGATTTTTACAAAGCTTACGTATTTCTGAAAATGACATGTAGTCATTAAATGAATTAGAGGCTTTATATTTCTTGTGGGCTTCTTTTTTGGCATTAATTAAATGTTTAAGTTCACTACTAAACCAACACGGAAAAGTAGATCTACATAATTTAAGCAAAGGAACTAACAGATTTATAACATTATACAAGTGATTATAAAATGCATTAACAGCTTCATCTAACTCCAGACCATCTAAACATAAATCCCAATCTATATCACCTAAATACTGGCAGATGTTGCTGTAATCAGCATTCTTAAAATCGTATGCATATTCACAATAATTTAACAAAGGAGAAGTTTTTAAATTAATAATCTCTACATGCAAAGCAGGATGATATTTGTCACAATCAAGGAGACAATCAGTAGCAAGAGAAATCTCTAGTTGCGGCGAGCTAGCAAAAACGAGATCTGATGTCTTTCCGAACACATTTTTAACGTTATTCAATTGATAAAGATTTAAATAACCAAACGTATCACTTAAAGCTAAAGACGCTTCTTTGTCTGTCTAAGTAGCTGCATCAACATTTTCACATTGTACTCCAAGTTCATCATTAGTCCATAAACTATTCGGCAAGTTGTAATCACCAAATAAGTAGATTGGTGTACCTCCATTATTCGCCATAATTTCTTCAACAGTACTACAGTGTTCAACATAAGGAACAATGGAAGATTTAGGAGGAATATACACAGCTCCAATAAAAAAGCTCATCTGATCGGACTTTACCTCAATAAATAATTGCTCAACAGAGTTAATCGAAGTGGTTAAAATACGACTAAAGAACTCATTTTTTACAGCAACAAGTACTCCACCTCCAAGACTATAAACACTGTTAAGCAGATTACGGTCATATCTATAGACAACATAATTATTAAAACCAAGTTCATTGTCCATAATACCATCATGTAGCCAAGTCTCAGTAAGAACAATTACATCATAATTGACACACAAGCAATCTATAGCACTCCGCAACGTATTTAATTTGGTCCGAACACCACGTACATTTTGGTAATATACAGACAACTGGTTTGCAGTAGGACGATGAAAAGCATTCAGTTTTTTGGTGGTACTATTTTAGGCACTCCACGAAAATAACGAATAGTTAAGTCTTTCTCACCTGAAGATATGCGTTGTTGAAGTTCCAAGCGTAATTCTTTTATAAAGTTTCGTTGCATAAACGTTTCATCAGCACTCACAAAAATACTAGGATGTTTTCTTCAAATTTTTTGCTTACCACGAAGAACAAGAGCCACTTCAGCAGGAGTTTTTAAAATAACTTTCAACGGACGAGGTTGTCCTTGTACAAGGTTGCGGCCCAAACGAAATATTTTTATGTTATCAGTTGAAACATTGGGAACATCCGTAAACATATCCTTAACTTTCTTAAGATCATCTACAATGCGAGCATTATCCTCAACAGATTGACTTTCCTCCACATTAAACAACATAACATTTTGGGCTCGTCGTTGACGCTCATATATCTCTTGAATGATATCTTCTGGTTTGGTTTTACAAGTCTTATCGTCTTATCTAGAAGGTTACATTACCAAACTTGGTTTGAAAGAAACGATCCTGCAGGTAGGAGCGTAAAAGTAAGTAGTAGTGATATGGTAATAGACTCTTCGTCTATATCAACAAGAAGAACAAATCAGTCTCAGGCATCAGCCGTTTACGAGTGTTCTATTGAATTTATTCCTTTGTATACTTTTTCTAAAATAAAATAAAGAAGGGGTTCCTATGTGAGAGGATGTGTAGGAGCTGGATTATCCTTCAATAATGATCCATCTTGGCATAATTGCCTTGTAACCACATATTTTACAGCATTTTGCAGTAAAACGCAAAAACATACAGAGGCAAGAAAAAACAACTCGCTAATTGCAATACCGCTGCTGCGGATATGGAGTATGGGCCTAATGCTGCACAGCCTGATATAGCAGCGGAAGACATTCGAAGAGAAAAGGAAAGAATATTGGAAAAAAATGTGGAAGGAGTTGAATGCAAGCGATATTCTTGAAGTAAAAACGAGAGGCCAACATGAAAATTTGGCGTGGACAGCAGCACAGCGCTTTTTAGCCGCATCTCCAGACGGAATTCTTCTAGATGGGGGTATTATTGAGGTGAAGTGTTTACCTTCGTGCCGCGATAAGACTATTGAAAGTGCTGTGAAAAATAAACTATGTGTTTCTTATGTAGATCGCTACTTGGTTTTAAAGAAAAGGCACATTTACTATTATCAAATTCAGGGACAGCTGCACACTGTAAATACTGCGTATTGACATTTTATTTTATATACTGATAAAGACATTCAAATTATTAGGATAGAAAATTTTGGTCGAAAGAAATGGTACCCAAAATTAAAAAAAGATTATAAATGCATGCTACCGGAATTGGTAAATCCACGTGTGGCACGCGGTATGAAAATCAGGGATTCTAAACGTATTACCGATGCACAAAAAGAGAAAGCAAGAAAGAAAGAAAAAAAGTAGAAAGCATTTTTTACCCTACTATGTTAAAAGAGTTGCAAATATAGGCTTTCTAAAAATGAAACTTAAACTACACCTTGCCAATTTGTATAAAACTAAACGTGGAAGCTATGTGTTTCATATTGACTTCGATGTACTTATTTGTTTTTGCATTTTAACTTTTTTATGGTATACTCACTTAATTTTGTTTTAATATTTTACTAGGGCGCTAAACATCCTCGATGAACGTACTATTAAGCTTATGTGGCATTTTTAAACACTCTATGTGCCCATGTATAATAAATTGTAATTTTTATTAAAAATATTTGTTAGTTATTGTATGTTTTGTAATAAGTTAAAACCATTGTATGTGTGTACCTATTTAATATTTTATTATATTCTTTCTCACTTAATGCTTAATACTTAATATAGGTAGAGACTCGAAATAATGCAACTATCTAAGACTAACTGAAATTAAATTTTATTCTAGAAATCAACTTAACACTTTTTAATAATATTTCTATTTTTTATTGTATGTACAGGTGAGGAAAGGGAAATATTTTGAGATGTGTTCAGAAGGTCAAAATAAGAAAAATAAACCAATATGTTTATGTTCGATTCTCTTCCCTTATAGAGATATTAGAGGGGGATTAAAATTAAACGTTGCCAAGTTACTGAAAACTGGTAGAAGATATTAAAATAAAAATTGACTGATTTTTTGTATATAAATGAGTGCCACTTTTAGTCCTTGAGGGATTACATTTTTATTTAATCCCTCAGCGATCAAAAGTGGAACTTTGGTCTTTCAAAATGACATTATTTACAATATTACCCTAGTTACTCATATAAATTTCCTAAGTCATCCATTTTTCCGAATGGAATGTATAAATTTTAAAACCAGCCAAATCAGATTTATTTCATGATTTGTGATACAGGAGTGCAAAAAATAGCGTATATACCTGGGGACCAGTGTGCCTTTGATCCCTTGAGTGATATATACTTCACTAGCGGGATCAAATGATGCATTTTTGTCCTTTGGTATATAATATACTGTTATAATTTTACAGAAAATCTGTTGATTAAAAAAATTGAAAGAACTAAAAAAGTGTTTAAATAAATTAAGTTTTGCACTATATATTTATTGGTATTCAAATTCTTGTCCGCCGAAAAAAAATCCAATAGAAACATTTATAGGGGTGCTAATTTCAATCCCTTAACGGCATGTATAAAAATTTAAAACATTTCTTAAATAAGACTTTTTACTGCTAAAAAATATCTGCCAATTCTCAATAAGGTATTTAACATATCCTCATAATTAATCGCGCCATGGACGAATATGGGCGGCGGTTTAGGTACTGCCTTAGCTGTAGTTTCTCCTGGTGTTTCGGAGTTATTAATATTGTCTTGGTAATTATCGTTATTTAAATTACTAATAGCAGCATATCTGTTCGATTCAGTAACTGTAGATACTGTTGCTTGAGGTACCTGTTTATTTTTACGTTTTCTTTTGTTGGGACCTACTATCTGCCATGTATACTCATTCCTCTTATCTGCGTCTCCAGTATTTTCTTCGTCACCGCTGTAGCTGTTTACAGTGCTGCTTTGTTGAACATTGGTGTAATTAGTCACAGGTTGAGGAGTTAATTGGGTAAGAGGTGTAAATGGTGTCAAATTATATTGCATACCTGCATTATTTACGTTTTGCAGGAAAAACAGCTGTTGTTGTTGCCCTTGACTCAGAAATATCGGCGGACTAAAATTTGGCTGCGGTAGATAGCTTATCGGCTGCGATATTGGGTAGCCGACAATTCCGTTTTCACCATCCATTCAGAAACACTTGCCTTCCGCCGCACTTATTATTTCACAGTCCTGTTAAAAAAGTCTATTGTCATCAAACTAAAATGATTATTATAAATTCACACAAAACCATTTTTAATAATTTATTTTCCACTAGGTATACACCTAAGTAAGGCAGCACATTTGGCCATCCTCCTCAACAAGGCATACTTCGGTTGCACATTCTTTATCTACTATTTTGTTTCTCTGAAGAGTGAAGCAACATTTCAGCCAAATATGCAAACTCCACAGAAATCTTTCCTCGGACAGCCTGAACTGATGGTAAGTGTTACAAGAATCCCTATTGAAACTATTATATAGATCAGTATCTGCTACTTTAGCAATTTTATAATTTTGAAGATAAAATATGTAAAAATTGTTAAAAATTAGCTGTTATGATTTTTCCTCGAAAACCCAAAACGTCAATTTTTCAAACTCATCCGTTTGAATTAAGAGCTTTGCAGCTCTGAGAGTATAGGAAATATTTTAAAAATTTATTATAAAGGTAAGCACAGTCCTGTTAAAAAAGTCTATTGACATCAAACTAAAATGATTATTATAAATTCAAACAAAACAATTTTTAATCATTTATTTTCCACTAGGTATACACTTAAGTAAGGCAGCACATTTGCCATCCTCCTCAACAAGGCATACTTCGGTTGCACATTCTTTATCTACTATTTTGTTTCTCTGAAGAGTGAAGCAACATTTCAGCCAAATATGCAAACTCCACAGAAATCTTTCCTCGGACAGCCCCGAACTCATGGTAAGTGTTTACAAGAATCCCTGTTGATCTATATACAGTATCCGTTACTTTAGCAATTTTATAATTTTGAAGATAACATATGTAAAAGTTGTCAAAAATTAAATTACCTCATCAAAGTATGAAAATTAAAGATTACCATAAATTTTAAACAAAATCTCAATAGCAATTATTTGGGAATGAATGTATGTGTATTTTTTGGACATTTTTAATTGTCAAATTCCTGTCGCAGGACTATAAATACTTAATTGTGCTCTTTTAGTAAAAACCTAGATTAAATAAAACTTTATTGATAAACTTATTTTTCGCTGATCGATGGTTCATGATATGATATGCTTATCGCTGTGCACAATTTTCATGTTTTATATAATTTTAAGCAAAGCATTCCAGTATTCTAAAAGCATTCCGTTCTCCATTCGTTATACATGCAGTGTGTGTAATGGCATACGCAACATAGGTAAACGCTAATGGTAAATTTTGATAAGGCTCAACTTTGCTTTGTATAGCCTGTGCTGTGTAGCGACTCTTTGTGGATCTGTTTCTTTAATTGCACAAAATGCATCCATCACATCGTCACAGACTTATCACTTATTACAGTGCGGTTTAATTTTGCTTTAACAAAAATTATCCGATTTTCCTATGTTGCATATGCAGTCAGACATACTGTAAAGTACTTATCTTTTATCCTATTTGGCGTGCCAATCGCAAATTATAAAATGGTAATATTTTCCCCGTTGACACATCTTCCTTTATTAAAAATATTTTCCAAAGTAAGAGTGAAGAACTTCGGCGTTTTGCATATATATTGCCTATATAAGGTAGTCTAAAAAGAATGGACACTGCCTAGGGGCATACCGTTCTCATAAAAATATTTGTATACAGATAGCGGCAAATATGATTTAGTAAAAAAATGTTCACTTAGGAATTTGCGGGTCCGAGAAGTGACATTTACTTTTTCACAACTTATAACTACTGACTGGATCAAGTTCAAATTGATATGATATGGTTTCATTATTTTCTCAAATTCCTCATGTAATTGGATAAGTTATACATATAGGATGCTAGCTACTCTACTAGCACTTGTCACTAAGCTTGATATTTTTGCCTCCACACTTTTCGTATCGCAGGTACCAAGTTATAATAGATATTTTTGCACTTGCGGGACTAAAGTTGGCACTTTAGTTACTTATTTCAGGGACTAAAGTAGCTCATTTTATCCTAGGGACAGAAGTAATTACTTTAGCCCCTAGGGACTAAAGTAAAAAATGTTACCGTATCTATGGTAATCTATGGTAAATTCGGGGTTAACAGGTTAGGTTTCGCGTCAGTTTTGACATAAACTGACGCAAAACCTCATCTATTAACCTCGAATGTGACATAATTGTGAGCTCTTGTCATAATGACTTACAGTGCCCACCAACTTTAAAATTTAGCAAAGGCTACTAATTTTAAAATAATTGTAACTAAAATGTCAATAAATGACGTTTAAAAAAACGGTTTTCGTTTTAAATCTTCCTGCAACGTGAAAAAAATAGTATATGCAACTCGGAGAGAATGCTATTTTGCTTCAGTGCAATTTCTGACTCTCGGGCTTCGCCCTCGAGTCGAAATTGTACCTCAGCAAAATAACGCATTTCTCTCCCTCATTGCATAATCTACTATTTCATTTCGCAGAAAAATGTGTGCAAGCAGGGAATACGTATACCAAAAATAAAATTAAAAGATAACTAAAATTTGACCATTCGTCTGTTACCCAAACGGTAAGTGAAACAATTATCGCTAAAGAAGAAACACCATCAGTGACCAATAAAATAACAGACTGATGTAAATTTAATAAAAAACTTGAAAAACAAAAAATAAATTAAATACATCCTTCAAAACAACTGAACAGCTCGACATGTCGTTAATTTGCAACAAGCGGCATGGAATAATACCGGTCTGAGACATTAGGGCGTGACTACACGGTGTGATAATCCGATTCATCTTCCTTGTATAAGGGGCAAATGCTTATCTTTCAGGCATTGTAACATATACAGATCGATCAGAAATAAATTTTATCGTGAGGGCCCATGAAAATATGACCACTATCTACATTGCACTTTAGACAACTACATTTGAACTACAATTAATTGTATTATTAATTCATGTGACTACCACAGTCAAATAAGCTACACAAACATGCAAAAATATGTAGTTTAAACCAAATTTATAGAATAAAATGATCGGTAACATTAAGCTAACATGTGAATAAGTTAAACAAGACTTCAAAAATGAATTTTAAACTTCAAAACAATTTGACAGTTCTATTTCAACAAAAATCATGCTACAAATAACTCCAGTTTTATTGTTTTTAATGGATCCTGCGATCAAGTTTATTTTTTATCTCTTCGTATTTGGTAGAATAATTGTGGTACAGTACAAAAGTTCCATCAATGAACCAGTGCTGTGATTCATTAAAATCTAATAACAAACACAAAGAAGAGTCTAAACGATGTATTGCAGTAACAAAAATAACTACAATAACAACACAAACACATGACAAAAAAAAAATCCCCGGAAAAGTCTCCGAAAACGATCTCAAAAATGTCTCGCAGTCGCTTCCATATTCTATGGTCTATGCTATAAGTCTATAAGTACACAAACGATTAGTATTTATATAGAAGATTTTAGTTAATCAACTAATTTGGTAGTTTCTAAAGATATAACCTGATGATACTAATTCTTTGAGTACCAGATTAGATATCTGAAATATAAGAAAGAAACCACTTTGCGCCTAAAAAATGTAATCAGTAAAACATTAATTTATAAGACTATTCCATTCATGTTTTTAACAACTTATCAGAATCAGCAATTTTTAGGGAATTATGTGTATTCTAGTGAAATTTTTTGGTTACAAAATATTTCCGAACTTGCTCAACCAATCAAAAATTCGAATTGACAAACCTACCTTGTATCTCAGCGACAATTTTTTGACTTTTAACATTTGAAATCCCTTAAATCTAGTCATCAATTGAGAATCGAAAACAAAGTTACAAAACAATGCATGCCAACGCGCGGTCGATAACAAGACAGTACGAGCTTCTTTCAACAACTCCCTTAAGTGAAATAATCAGATCTTTAGAGGACTAGGCGTTCAACATGAAACGAAAGAATGGAGAAGATTATATGGAAAGTTGCGTCAAGTCCATGTGGAACACAACAGCGAAATTAGTGCAGGAAAAATATTTCAACGAATTTAAAGTTGCATTTGATCCGTTTTCTGACATTCAATTTCAAAAAGCCAGAAATGCACGGGACACTAAAAAAATCTTTTACAAGAAAATGCTGATAAAAGGAAAAAAGTGCTCAAGCTTTAAAAATAGAGAAAATTCAAGCTATGGCTTCTGCTTGGGATGAGGAAAATCCAGACGGACTACAAAGAAAGGTAACAGACAATCTATTTATTGCGTATCAAAATGTAATCCTATTTTTTTAGGTATTCCATATATGTGCATTTGAACTGTCCTGGAGAAGGAACGAGGCAGCAAACTGTAAGAAAAATTTCTTCAGGGAAGAGACTAATAACACAGGGAACTTAACAGGAAGTATGGAATATAATCCTATATTTTCTAAAACAAGACAAGGTGGAGCCCAAAAATGCACCGACAGCAAATGGTTAATACCAAACTCGGATAATACCAATTATTGTCCAGTTGGATTGCTGAGAAAGCTATTGAGGAAAAGGGGCTCTACAATAACAACTGACAGGCTTTTCCTTACAGTTAATCCTAATTGGAGAAATGGAACGTGGTTTAAAAATATGCCATTAGGAATAAATTCTCTGGCAAAGTGGACAAAAATCTCTGTAGAAAAGATTGGTCTGAACACAAAAAAACTAAAAATTACTAACCATTCGCATCGTTGTTCCACTGTTACTGCTCTAACAAGAAATGGAGTCAATGAACAGAAGCTTATTAAAATGACTGGCCATGCAAGTGTCCAGTCAATTAAGACATATTTACAGTTAGATTCAGTACATCATTCGCGTTTGGTTAGTAATATGAGGGGTGCCGAAATTAATACAGCCCCACAAACATCGGCTGATTGTGCTGAAACTACTAATCTTCAAGACAACAATAGAGTGTTATATCAAAACTGTACATTCAACATTGTCAATAATTGTAAGTAACTATAAGAACTTTGAGTTTTCTATAATTATTTTATTGTTGAATTAAAATAAATATTATTAATTACAACTTGAGTCGTTTATTCCTGAAATAGTCATATCGAATACCATTTGTGATATTATTTTACCTGGAAATATTATTCGATTGAAGTACTCGAGCTTGTTGCTGTAATTTGTCTCATGACATTGATACAAAACTACTCGCCTGACGTCTCGTAGTTTTGTTAACAATGTCATTCGCAAAATTACTAAGCAACAAACTCTCGCAGCAATCGTGTAATATTTCCGGAAAAATAATGTCACATATGGTATTATATATGAAAATATTGAAAAATATGCCTAAATATTCAAACGAAATCATGTTTGCTGCCGGTATTGCAGAATACCTATTTTGCGCATTGCATAAAATTATTAAATAAAAAGTTGCTATTTTGTTTATTCTCTATAAATCTTCCATTTTCGAAAAGTTAATTTTGTGTGATTGGACGTTATTCATTTTTGTTAGTTTTGTTTATTCAAGTGGCTTACGAGTTTACTTATAACATTTCGTATTACGATAAGAATTATTATATTCTTATTTAAATAATATTTCTAAAATGTTCTTTGTTAAACTTCATTTAGTTGCATTCGCATAACTTAAAGATATTTTTTAATCGCTTTTTTCAAAATATTCAGGGGTTTAAATAGCGACTTAAGTAAAACACCGCAAAGTATACACGTAATCTTGTCTTTTGGACACTTAAGAATTACACCATAATTTATAATAAATGAGGATGAAGAGCCAGGAATTCGTAAACCGATTCTTGGCTAAATTTATAATTTACAAACAGCTATAGTTTAAATCTAAATAGGTAAATTCTAACTCGTGTTCACTTCATATGGTCATAAGGCCCGCAGGTTGTCCAGCTTATAATAACTATAAAAATGTATTAGTTTCGTTAGAAAACAATAAGACTACATTTATACAGGGTGTAACAGCTAAGGTTGCAAGTGAATATCTCGATTATTCGATGAAATGGAGAAAAAAGTATTATTAGTAAAGTTGTTCGGGGCTAACGTAGCTATCAACATCAGTTACCAATAAGTCAGTTCCACTTCCGATTTTACAAGAGATAATACCAATTTTTATTTTTCAATGACATGGCCCATTTTAATTTAGTTTATCTACAACAGTGTGTAAAATTGCCTTTTAGTTGGCAGTTTTAAGTTTGTAAAACGACTGTTTAATAACATGTTTTCATTAGTTTACGTCGTTAATAGAAAAGTGGTTAAAAAAATTCATTAGGCACGTCGTTAGTAGCAACGTGTTTTAAAATGTTTAAAACACTCAAAATTAGGACCGGTTGCTAGTAATTCTAATTTACATATAATAGTATATTAAAGTATGAGTGGATAACAAGGTCTTTAAAACACGCGCGAGTTTTCGAGCGCGACGGTGTAGCCGGAGTGCTCGAAATAGAGCAAGAGTTTTAAAGACCAGTTATTCACGAATACTTTACGCTATTTTTTATTATACCTCCAATACTGGAAATAAATTACGCACTAAGAACTTAGAAATAATTTTTGTCGTGATAAATCGAGAGGGCATAATAATATTGCTACTATAGTTACGAGAATTATTTACGTTTTTGTCTCGCCCATGTCCGTTGTTGCATTCAGTCGTTTCCTTGACAACCTTTAAAGCTCGCCGAGCTTTAAAGGTTGTCAAGGAAACGACTGAATGCAACAACGGACATGGACGCGACAAAAACGTAAATAATTCTCGTAACTATAGTAGCAATATTATTATGCCCTCTCGATTTATCACGACAAAAATTATTTCTAAGTTTTTAGTGCGTAATTTATTTCCAGTATTGGAGGTATAATAAAAAATAGAGTAAAGTATTCGTGAATAACTGGTCTTTAAAACACCTGCTCTATTTCGAGCACTCCGGCTACGCCGTCGTGCTCGAAAACTCGCGCGTGTTTTAAAGACCTTGTTATCCACTCATACTTTAATATACTATTGTATATTTACCGTATTTTTTAGATTCTATCGTAGATAAAATATTGTACGACACACATGCGTAAAGCATCTTTAGTCACTCGTGGGGCTTAAAACGCTCGCTCACTCGCGTTTTAACTCTACCCCACTCGTGCCTAAAGCGTAGCTTTACGCACTTGTATCGTAAATTACTATTATCTTGTTAAGAATTTTTCTATTTTCAATCGTCTTAAATTATTACAAATTACACCCTTACACGTAAAATACTGTTAGGAAGAGTGGGCCTTGGAACCTAGATATTTACTCTTCAGTTCTTTTATCGTTTATAATTTATTTCTGTTTGTTTCAGTCCAGCAGGTTTTTTTATAGAAGCCGTATACTTGTGATAGTACGTAATGTAATTTTAATAATGAATAGTTAGTAGGCTTTTGTTACTGTTTTTAAATTAATAAGTTTTGAACACAAAATTATAAAATATCAAGTATGTCTGGATTTTGCTTGTCCACAGCAATTTCTTCGCATTTTCAATTAACAGTGAAAATGAAATTCCACAAACCTATCTAAATAGTGGCTTTTAAGTTTTTTTCGAAAGATATTATTATGTAAGGGCATAAAAATGTAATATGGTTCAATAGAGAAAAAGATAAGCTACATTAAAATTTATCATGCTATTTGAAAAACAAAAGATATCATTTCCTGCAAAACCAAAAGTGAAAGTATTGATAGCTACGTTAATCCTGATTAACTTTGCTAACAATCGTATTTTCCCGCTTCCTCGAATAATCGAGATATTCGCTTGGCTCTAATTAGCTGTTCCACCCTATATACTATAAAAAAAACTTTAGAAAAAACTTAGTTCGATTGTAAAACATATTCATAAATAATGATCATTTTAAGAGATAGAATGTTCATCACGGTGCAGCAGAAAGTCTACCTCCCGTAAAACAATTTAGATACCAGCATCGATTTAATTTTTAGCTTTTTGTGTAAAGTTGTCGAAAGAACAAACTATTACAATTATTTATTCAAAAACGTTAATATAATTATATCATGTAAATGTAATACAGTGAAAATTGAGTAGTGACTAATTACAGTGTGGCCATACGATTGTTTGCCGCCATGTTTTTGCCAACGTCAAAATAAGCTTGTGCGGGAAATCATGGTGATATAATAAAAAGAATAGCATTTTTAACGGTGTAAGCGACATTTGTTAACAAAAACTTACTAAAGTCAAAATTATTACTTAGTTAAAATTTTGTGTGCATTATTACTTTATTTTTGTGTATAAAATCATTATCATCAATAATATAACTAGATCTATTTTGACACTAAAACCGTGTTCAGTAATTAAACTACATTTGATCAATTATAAAATGCCAATGTCTTATTTTGACATTAGTAACGTTTTATAAATAAACATTCTGTATACTGTTAAAAATGACAATAACTTGGAAAACTAATGGCGGATTTTGGATTCATCCAATAGAAAACATCACCACGTATGGCCACACTGTGAAAACTCGAAAATTAAAATTGCCACCTCGAATTTATTCTTTGAATTTTATTCAGTATTAAAATATGCAAGATTACTTATTACTGTACCTATATTCTAACGATCCAAGTTTTACATATACTGCATCTGCAAAAACGACAGAAATATCTTTATTGCTAAATTCAGATTAGGCTATGTTTGCACTAAGCCAACAAGTCAAACAAAAACATAATTTTAGAAACTATTATTGGGTTTTTAGACTTCATACATATTTGTGAAGCAAGAACTACACTCTTACAATATGTTTAGGGGCTACGCTGGTAAATAACCAAATCTAAATTATAGATGTTTAACAGTGTCTACTGTAAAGTTGGATATCTTTACTTCTTCCCTTATTGCATGAGACCACAGAATTGGCGCTATCTGCATATTTTGTCTCCTTGGAAATAGATGTAATTTAGTTTTAGAGTGCGGTTTTTTGCTTATAGTCAACCTCAACATGCTAAAAATGGTGGTAAGTTTGAGATGTACTCGTATTACACCTGCTTACAAAAAAGTACGGCGCAATCACTCAGACTTTATTTTTGAGCGTCTAATATGCAACACATACCAAAAATTATAAAGACACACAAAAACTTACTAATAAATGTCTCTTTCTTTGAAAAAATCAAGTTATCGGCCTTGTCACTAAAACGTTTACTGGCACCCGTATTTCATCCACTAACAGTTTACCGATAATATTCAATATAATCTCAAAAGATAGGCATACGTCAAGTATGAAGTACAAATACCGATTGTCATCCAAATAACTTTGGCAATTACACAGAAATAGTTTAAAAACACAAAACTGATACGTCATATCCCGTGTTCACAACATAGATCAAATATCAAATTATACTCTAATTCTTCTTCTTCTTCTTCTTCTGTCATCAAGAATTAGGCAAATCTGCCAGTTCCGAACTTCACTTGTTTAAGACCATCTTTTCTTCGGTCTCCTACATGTCTGCGTCCTCTTGAATAGTAGTTTAGGATTTGTTTGGGTATTCTTTCTTCTGTCATCCTATTAACGTGTTGTCTCCAATTGTCTCTATACTCTTCTATTTTGTCGGTAAGGTTGAAAATTTCTAGTTCTTCTCTTATTTCTTCGTTTCTTATCCTATCACTCCTTGTGCAACCTTTAACATTTCTGAGGCTGCGAACTAGTATTCTGTAAAACCGGCTTAATCTTAGCCAATCACATGGGTACGTTTTAGGACGCCAAATTTAAAACACTCCTAGTTCTCAAACAGACTATAGTGTACAACTCTTAAGGACATCTACTAGATGGAATCTATCCCAAAGCTTACAAGCTTCTTCTTCTTCCTCTTTTAAACTAGAACTGGTTCATGTACGTCTATGCCTCGATGTTCTACGGATGAAGAAAACCAGATTTACTTCCACCTTTTGAACTGTCGTCTCTTCGATGGTGATATTTTGTTTTTGCAAAGTTTTTCCAATCTATCATCCACCATTCTTTCTTTCGTTTCTTCGTAAATTTTACAATATATTATATTTCATATCTACGCCTGATTTGCTCGTATTCGTATTCGGTCTCGCAATGTTACGCCCCATATTCGTCTTAGTATTTTTAGTTCTGCTGCTTTTAATTTTAGTTTAGTTTTTGAGGTTTCTGCTCGGGTTTCATTCGCGTATGTCATTATTGGTCGAATCATTGCTTTTTGTATCCGAACCTTGCTCCTGAGTTGGATACATTTATTGTGCCATATTATACTGCTTAGTGATCCAGTTAGTTAGGTCGCCTTAAATACCTGTTTCTCTCGTTCAAAGGAGATATTTCGATGACTTATTAATTCAACACCCAGATAGCTAAATTGCGTCAGTTGCTCTATTATCTTGTAATCCACAACCAGTTTACACCTTATCGGTTCTTTTGTACCAC